>JFHB01000137.1:0-79679 GCA_000729835.1 Atkinsonella hypoxylon
ATTTCTATTTATTTATTTTTTTTGGGGGGGGGGGGCTTTTTTTTTTTTTAAAAAATTTGGAATTATTGTTCATTTTTCAACCCTTGATCGAAAACTCTGCTGCGTGGCTCTGTTTGAAGTAGTTTACCTAATCGCATTTACAGTCATTCCCTTGTCCGTGCAGCTGTGATCAAAGCATTCGGCCTGCATTCGGCCTGCATTCGGCCTGCATTCACCACGTCATCTTTCTACACATTAATTAATTGCATTACATACCTAGGTAGGTTACTCCGTATTTAGGAGACATCCGTCAATAACAGGACAGGTATGAAAGCGGGGCCAAACGCCAGGCCTTTCGAAAACCACGGCACCGATACCTCTCGAATCCTCGTAGCCCTCACGATCATCATTGTGATGACCCTCGAGACACCGCTGAAGAGTTGAAGCCTTATTGATATCCACGGCGTCGAAATCACGTAGTGGTACTGCCCGTGCACGTCGGACTGCTCACTATACAATCCGTCGCCAGTCGCAAATATGTTCCACGATGGAAGCATGCACCATGAGGCATATCGACCGCTTCAACGAGCTACGACCACAGAAACACAGCTCCCGCTTCTTCCCTCGAGACCCTTTTCCTCACCAGTCCCTCGACTGCGGCGGCGCCTTTTCTCGTCGCTTACGAGATGCGTCGATTCCCAAGCGTTCTTGTTCCACGCGTACCAGCCCGTGTCTTGTCCCGAGGTGAGGTAGCCGTGACCAGGCTTGTTCTACCAGGTCACGGAGGGCGTGCCTGGAGTCTCGATCGCTGTGCGCAGACTTGCCTGTCTCTTGGGCCGCGGCCATCTCTGCAAAGGTACAGGCTGGAATCCCTCGTGATGTGCACAAGTCGATTATTTTCCCCCCTCAAGGCGGGGGTGCTCAGCTCGGTCATGAGGCGGAGCGAGGCTCATGAGGTAGAATGGCTATGTAGGATGCTGATGCCTGATTTCGTGCTCAGGTCCCGAATGTCAAAGGGGATGGGGAAAACATCTCCAGAGCCCAAAGTCAGGGAGGATAGTCAGCCCAGCCGTATGCAGATGCCGATATAGCGCGTCTCCGGGCTCAGCTGCCTTGATAGCTTAGCTCCCTTGAAGCAGGGAGGGTCAGCTTGGCTTGTGTCGAGGCCAGGATATCATTCGGCTTGTACTGGGGGGTGATGAGATGATTGCATCATCTCGGAGGTCGGATTGACCATGCGCCGGAGTGGACAGTAGGCATTGGCATTATTTCTAGACCACTTATTGAATACGAGTGAGCTAGTCGGTTTGAACTATGTAGGCGATAGCAGCGAGAGTTGGCAAGCCGTTTGGAAAGCGCAGTTTCTTCGGCATGTAGATGGGATGAACAGATCAAAGTGTAAATGATAAAGCGCGAGTGTATGAGTGCGCCTTGTCAAGCACGCAGATAGCATCGTCCTGGTGAGACACTCCCTGAGCGACAAAAGAACACAGGCATTCAAGTTCATTTCATAAACCATACTTCAAGTAAAAGATTTCAGAACCGAGTATGAAGCCACGTTGTATTACTTCTTACAGGCACGGAAGCCTTATGGGCATGATGTTGCTGGAAAGGAAGGCAGTGGTGGCGGCGCGGAGGGGCGATATTTCATTATGTTTGTACTATTTTAAAGCCTGTGATGGAAGTAGTTGACTGTCCTTTGTCAGTGAAGTTGTTGATTAGCTCAACGTCTTCCCGATCAGCTTGACCGATGTGACAATGTGACTCGCGTCATTTGGCTGCCGATAAGATTTAAGGAATCTGGCTTATGATCTGGACGACAGCTAGTGAGGATGGCAATGAAGGGAACACATCGCGTAAGGAAGCATGGGAAGTCGTGACTCGGGCGTTGGCTCCTGGTATTTCAGCCACTATTTTATATGACAGATAAGTCGAATTGGGCCTGTACAGGTTTCACGAACTGCCGATTGAATTGCTCGTCTTCTCTTCAGGTGCACACTGACTGGTTCATGGGATATATTGAGGTGCTAATTATATATTGACGCTGACTTTAGACTTCCTCTCCTCCATTTCTTCGACGGCGTTGGTTCTATGGTTACGAGTACCTTTGTGATTGGCTTACCAGTAGTTAGCATTTGTTTCTTTATGGCCTGCCGCGATTTTACTTAGGCGCTGGCAGTCTTGAACTGTTCTTCTCATTACGCCCTCTGTCCTGGCGCCGGCAAGGACAAGCGCTAGAGCCATTGCGGTGGGTATGGTGAATATTCTTAGCTTAAGCTCTGCCGTATTGGAGGGTGATATCCAGCTGGTCATCGCTCGAGGGCTTTTGGGGGTGATGGAGCGACTTGGAGACTTTGGAGGAGTCAACAAGCTTGCACCCTCAACATCCCCCAGATGGGTGGCCCTCGCATGGTGAAATTCAAGGCTTTCAGTATCTTAATCCAATGGTGCAGGGAGCCACCTTCGGTCTCGACAAGTCACCATCACCATCAGACCAGGTGGAAAAATTGCGGGTTGCGGTCGAACAGCAGCGGATAATGGAACTATTCTTGGCGCTGTTTCTTCAGCATCAATGAAACATTCCGCAGGAGCCAATGGAGAGTAAACTCGGCGTTTTATGGGATAGACCAAGCTCATGAGGGAATAGAACAGTTTGCTAGCGGCATGTATGACGGGTTTCCGTCCAGATCTTCTCACATGGAGAGGTGAGTATCAGAGATGATGAAGCAACTTTGATACGTACACAACTATCGATTGATCAGGACGAGGGTGTACGTCAGCATGTGGAGTCCGGGGGCAGTCTAGGGCACAAAGATCAGACTGAAGACTGATTGATTCAGACGGCTCGTCGTCGTCAGCCCCCCGCTGCAGACGACGCGAGTTTTAAGTTTGGCCAGGAAGCTTGCTCCGTTTCAGGCAACGGGGCGGGACGTGACAGATCGGCCGACCCGGCGTCGACGATGAGAATTGAGATGTCCCGGCATGTTTGTGTGGGCGGAGTCGCACGCATGGGCTTGGATCCAACCTTGTTTTACCTTTTTGCCGTGCTTGTGTTTGTACTTGTGCTTGCGCTTATGCTAGTCCAATACGGAATACAGTAGTTATACAGCCCCGTAGAGCGAGGCAAGCCAGGGACAGACAAATGAAGACGAGACGAATGACGGTCAGCCCTGTATTCCGTATGTAACAAGGGACCCTATCATACTGATGGGCAAAGTCCTTGCAAGGCATGGACAAGAAATTATGCTGAAACATGCTCGCGGCTGTGCGCATGACCTCTCGCACAAGCCTCTCTGCATTTTATCGGGACACGGTCGGCAAATCAGGCGGCTTTACGTTATCGGAAAACTTGTCGGGACTACTGCGTTGAGCGCATTGCTTAGCGGCATACGGAATAGTGGCGCTGATCTGGCTCATCAAATCATCAAATGGGTGAGTAAGTACAAGTCCATGCTAAGGACTAACAACGTGAGAGGTTTATTGGGATTCAACTTACGTACCCCGTGCATATGTCAAGGGGGCACACCAGCCAGTAGCTCTGGAACTGTATGCAACTCGCAGAGGTGACTTGTTGTCTTGTGAGTTTGATACAGTAAGTAGACTGATTGCTTATCACATAATACATACCAGACAATCATGATAGATGATAGCAGCCAGAACGATAGCCGTTTCGTTTCGAGGCGCCAAGCCGAGGCCATTCCGGCATCTACGGCAGATGGTCTTTGCTGGGTACCGAGAAAGCCATCTTTCTTATCGTATTGCCATCCTTACTACGTCCGTAGAGGGTTTTTCTTCTTCTTTTGCTCACTCCCACATCTGCCGCGCTGCCTGTGGTGGGAAAAAAAAGAGGAAGTGGTTGGTTGGTGTTCTTGACTAGGGGTCTTGCACGGTTGACGTAAGAGGGGGGAAGATCTCGCGTAACCAAAGGAAGTTGCGGGGGATCCATACCGCAATGGTGGAAGTCTGGAAGGAGAGAGCGGCCAAAGACAGGGTCGGTCTTCCTTCCCTCGTTGTTCATCACGGATATCATGCTGTCATCTCATGTTCATCTCATGCAATCTCATATAGGTTCTATTTGTAAGTTCGGGGTACGGAGTACATACATAACAGTATACACAGTAGAATTGTTGCGAGGAATTACCAGAACCACGATTGGATGGCAAGACCAGCCATGTTCAAAATGGCAAAGTGTTGACAGATTAATCTGACTTCTGACCCTTCCTCCGTTGTCAAAGCTAAGGGTCGGATTAATCTGTCACCCGCGGGAAATGGACTCGGGCCAACACGCACGGTACCCATTGGTCTTCCTTGCAAAAAAAAAAAATAAAATAAAATTAAGCGATAATTAACTGGCAGCCTCATTGGCCAGTTCATCCATCTACCAACCAGACATTTTGAAAATTGACAACAGCCAATCTCTATCCGCCAGTGACGCGAAGGCCTTTCATTCTTCTCCTCCTGCAACTATGCATGATTTGCATGGAAACGAAAACGACAAGCTTGAGCGACCACCCATATCCAGGTGGCTAAACTACATGTATCCAGTGCGGCTGCGGAGTACTCCGTAAAGTCGCTAATGACAGAGTACAAAACAAAATATATAAAAAATAAAAATAAAAATAAACCCACCGTGTTCAATTCAATTGCAATGAATGAATTGTTCTTTGCAGTATCCCAAATCTATCTGCATTGAACCCAGCCCGCGTGAATATCCATCTCTTGCGTCGCGTAAAGGCCCGAGCATATTCCAACGCCCCTTTGCTTGGCTTGGCTTGGCTTGGCTTTTCTTTTTCTTTTTCTTTTTCACCTGCCGATTGCGCAACAAACTTGCGGGCGAGACTTGACCCTTCTTGTTTTCCCGTCCAGGGTGCAGACGTTGGCTGGAACACCAGACGCAACGCGCGGCAGGCCGGCCGGAAAAAGCACATTGACTTACGGACTACTAGCGGATAGTATAAAAAGTAAGAAGCCCTCAGACTGAGACATCGGACTGGGGTGTGGCGGCTACGCAACCGATGGCGGTTGAGCGGTTCCGGTTTTTGATATATGAGCATTTTGACCCTGCTACAGATTTTTTTTTTTTCCTTTCCCTTTCCTCCGCGTACCCTTCTCATTTTACTAATTCCTTGCCCTTGGTTTCCCCAGTCCATATTTGTTGAATTATCGTTTTCGGTTCTTGGCACTTTTCCTCCTTTCTTCAATTTTTCTTTGTCCGTGTGCGTTTGTTCGAATACCCACTTGAAATAGCATCCATCTGGCGTGGCTTCTCGCATCGCTTCTCAACCATCTCACGTTTGTGCAATAGCCGGCATTTGTCATTTAGATTCTTGACTGGGAGTACAAAAGACTATCCAATGCGATAAACGGCGCAGATTGAGAGTTCCCCTCGACTCCTCCGGAACACATCGTCTCGTCTGAGCTTTCCCGGACGAGCAAAATTTTTTTTTTTTCCCCTTTGAACATGGAGCGAGTCGGCGTGCGGGAGCTCGACCTTCGAAAGTGCGGGCCCGGCTCCGTTGCTGAGAGAGTTGGCTTTGTCCCTGGGCTTCGAAGCAGTGCGGGTACGTTATCCATTTCATCTGTATCTTATCCTGTCGTATCTTTGTTTTAAGTCACCACCGTTCTATTCATCATGCTCCCTTTTCCCACTTCTTCCTTTCCCTCGCCTCGTTAAGTTTACTTTTACTCCCTCTTCTCATCCCTGGATTCTTGTCCTCTTTTGCACCTCGGTCAATTCCAGTCGAAGAAAGAGATAAAAGAACCAAAAAAAAAAAAATTTTTTACAGAGTTGGTCTGTCACCCACGTCTTAATACCCTCTCCTCTGTTGGTAGGATGCGGTGGGTCCCATTGATCTAAACCCTGTCACCTGCTTTGTCAGGACAAGGGGGGTTGTCTTAGTGGGCTGTGTTCGTCGGTGCGCGTCAGCATGGCCGTGAAACTTGGCATGGCTGGCGTGCAGAACTCATGATAACCGTGCGCCGATACTCCCTCACAGCTCACTCAGCCAGTCCTGTCTGGACACGCAAAGCATGAGTGAGAAGTGTCAAAGCATATCAAACCCTTTTCGTCGCATTCGGGACCAAGAATGAGCCTTGATAATGGCCCATGCAAGTCGGGAGGGGACCAACATGTCCAAGTTATGTTTTTGTCCACGTACATGATCATCATCCGCTAACCCTCCACGCTCTACTCAGCCTTCTTCACATGCCTGCGAGCAAACCTAGTATTATCTCCATCCGCCCTTTCGTCCAACTGCAACACGCCCCATCTGGAACCACACACAGCGCAAACGACCCGAACACAGCCCTCACCATGCTCTACCATCGCGTCCAAGTCTTCCCTGGTTGCCCTCGACGACATTCCGCCCCTGTCCCTTGATGCCCTCACCACCCAAGATGACAAAACAGAGGGTCTCCGACTCGTGGCTGAATCCGTATCCGACATGGGCCCAATGGCCATCAAAGCCGTCATCTTCCACCCCCTCTGTTTCGTCGGCATGCTTTCCTCCTGGGCCGCCATCCACCGCTTCGTCTACGTCTCCGACGCGGAGAAAGACGCCTGCCGCGCGCTCATGCTGGCAAGCGGCATAACAATGCTGTACATCGCCGCGGTCCGCTTCCTGGCCTCCCGATACGCCACCTTTGCCGAGAGAATCAACAAGGACTGGCTGCACGCCGTCTACGGAGGAGAAGAAGACGTCGTCCTCGGTGCACAGATCGGCCCCCGCCTCGTCGGCGCACTCGTCCTGCGCCTGGAGTCCAGGAGAGCCCCCGCCACCCCGCCGGGCAAGCGCAAGAACCGGAGCCGGAGCGCCAGTCTCAAAGGCGGCAAGGGCGTCATCCGTGCCTGGACGACGGTGGCCTCGCACCGAGGGCAGGGCGTGGGCACAGAGCTGCTCCGCGAGGCGGTGCGATACACGAGGGACAAGTGCGGCAAGGACGCCCAGGTCGGATTCGCGCAGGAACATGCCAACAGCGTCATGGTCCTGCCAGGACTGTTCAACAAGGTCTTTCGGAGGAACGAGCTTCGTGCCGCCAGGGCGTTGGATCGAGCCGTCGAGGCATGGGATGCCAATAAGAAGAAGAGGTGATTTTGTTATACATGCATCGCGGACCTGTAACTTTATTTTATAAATGTCCCTAGCGGCGCATGTGGGAGGACTCTTTCGTTCGTTTTAGGATACCCCAGCTTTTATAGCTACCTTTCGTTAATGCCACTCGATTGCATTTCACAGAGGACATTGGCGCATTGCGCAAGCCTATTTCCTGCTCCCCGATTGCACGTGGCTGGCTTGCAGGCGTAGAATTTGGCATTTCTAATTTCTAATTTCCATCCGCGCCTAGCACCTCATAAGCATCGTTGCATTCTCAGCGTAGGAAAACGTGACAACAGCCAAGTGACGGTAAACCCTCGTCCACTTACGAAATCCAGTCCCATATTTGCACCCTGCTGCAACAAGAATTCGTACCTCCGAACATATACAAGCCATTTCATTATATGCCAGTTCCAAAATGCACAGGAAAATATCCCTCACTCATCCTTAGCAGTTCTTAATAAGCCATTTCATCCATTTTTTGACAGAAAGCAATAACATGCTATGGTACCTTCGCAGGAACAGGCCATCGGGTTGGTAGCAGGACCGCATTTTCTTTTCTACAGCTGCGTTTTTGAAAGCGAATGTGGGTTATAACCGTGAAATAACCCTTACACCTTACTATATTCAAAGCCATAGATTGGTTTGCCGAATTTCCGTAATGCGTAAATCACCTTTTTGACGTGAGTGGATTAGATCGTTTTGAGAGGCCTCATGGGACAAGACAGATAGGGAAAGGAGTGTGGAAATAGGGAGGAATGGAATAAAGTTGGGAATAAAAAATGGCAATAATTGGGATTAGAAGGAGATTATGCCAGGAGAACACGCAAGTGGGAGCGTAAGAAGGAGTGTGCATGAGAATAGCAACGCCATGGATACATGAAAGGCGCCGAAAAGTTGAGGAAATGCAGGAAAGGGTACGTACATCGTCAACGGTAATGGTCTTGGCCTTGCGATGCTCGACGTAAATCACACAAAGTTGAAGCACCTGCACCGTCAGCACGCACTTCCAGGAAGAAAGGGCAGCACAATCATACCGCTTCCAAACGCGCCTTGAGCGCCGACCTCGTCTCATCATAAATATCCGCACTGATACGCTTCACCCCCCCTCTCCTCGCAAGCCGGCTACTCAACCCGTCAATAGAGCTCCCCAACCGACGAGCACCACAGATCACCTCTTACCGAATAGCGGGTTTGGCTACAGCAAGTTAGCCTCTCATTGCCCTGCCGTGGTTTCAACCAGGGAGAGGAACTTACTAATGCCTTGAATCGTGTCCCGCAGAATTTTCCGGCTAGATTACGGAATTAGCATTTTTCTAGTTTCTTTTTCTTTTTTCTTTTTTTGGAGGGAGGAAGGGTGTTTCTGGGCCGCGTATGTGCTCTTACTGGCGCTTTGCTGTGCCCAGCACCGTCTTTCCCGCAACACCAACTTTGCCTCCTGATGAGGAGGGCTTGAGTCGCGTCTGTGATTTTAATTGCTGTGTCTGCGCCGACAGAGGGAACATTTTTTGGCGTGTGCCCCCTCTGGCAGCTGTTGTAGGGGCCATTTTTTAAAACGTGGCCGATGGGTAATGTTGAGGTTAAATACTAGTTTGTGATGCAATGAGATGAGACGCAATGGCATGAAATGTTGTTGGATAGACGGCTTGTTGGGGTGTACAGAGTAGCTCTCGTGAATGGGAAGAAGTCAGTCCTCGGTGCTCAAGAATCGTCTTGGTGAGAGTTGACGAGGTCAAGCACAGCGCGGAGAGAGGTTGGATGTTGTTTATGCCGAAGCCTACGGAAAGTGAGCGGGTCGTGAATCAAACCGTCTCGCGTTTGGTTGGCAGCTGCCGCGAGGCTCAAGCTCTGCCCCCACTGCTTAAACCAATGAAATGGCGATATCCAACGGTACATCCCGCACCATGCTAACTTGTACTATTATAGAAGTCTCAGCAAATACACAAGTTCAGGAGGATACTTCCAATGAGTAAGGGCATCCAGCCTTTCAAGACCTTAATCATTGCTTCTTGTAATGCCTGTAAAGCATAGAGATGTTCAGTCGCCACCAGAGGTCCTTTGAAGTCACTTCAAGAAGCCAGGGAGAAAAGTGGGTCGGTACGAAAGTGCAGTCTTACGTCTCGAGGAGATATTAACCTGAAATTACTTGGCCTGTTCACGTCCAGTTTCTTTAACATGGGCGCAGCAAGACTTCTATACGATCCATCCAGTCCAATATACGGCTACCACTATGCCGATCACTGTCATGAAATGGCAGTCAACATATAAGCATGGCTCATGCAAGATTTCATTTCTAAGCACTTTTTTATATGCGACCCGCGCTCTAAGGTGATACCTCAAGATCCCTTAAACGCCAACAACTCCCTATCTTCAAGACTCCCTGCGGCTGGTAGCTTACTTATTTTCCCGCCATGAACTAGCAATCAATACCTGGGTGAAGGTACAGTTGCAAGACATGGATCAGAGAAGTAGCTATGTGGTATCAGTTCGTTCATTACTTTTTGTTTTTTTGCTTCGTTTAGTCTTTATTACGCTTGGCCCTTGTTTTCCAGTCCACCGTTTCCCGCTGTTGGCTTTTGAAAATCTCGTCAGATGCAGTTAAGTATACAGAAACATGAAGTCGGACACAAATGGACGTTGATCCGCCGCTGTCACAAAATGGTATTGAGCTTGAAGAGCGGCCGATGCCGCGCTCTGCTCACAGGCATATTATGTAGTTACAAGTCGCAAAGATCAGCTCGTGTCGCAGACCCAGAACGGAAGTGGAGGGGTTTCCTAAGGAGTTAGGTCTAATGTGACCGAGTAATTAATCGGTAAGACTTCAAGTATTCAAGTGCTTCAGGAATCGGTGGTCTCGGTAGGCGCAGCGGGTGTTTCAATCTTGATCGATTCCGCAATCATTTCCTGCATTTGTGGGTCTTCCATAGGTCTCACTTCATCTGTCTTCGCTGCCTGGAGTAGCGGGTCGTGAAGTTCATCGTGGTCTGGTTCGGGTACAGAAGCAGGTGCCGCTGGTTCATCTTCTTCTACACGAGGCCGCTTGTTCGATCGACTTGATCCACCTTTGGATGCATTCTTAGCAGCTTGGAGCTCGAGCTCGAGCTCGTCCAGCCGACGCTTCAGACTGTTTTCCCGGCGGTGGCTATCGTCAAGTTGGATTCGCAATTGTGCCTCGCTTGCTTGCGTAGCCTCTAATTGCTCGCGGAGCTGGGTCTGCTCGACGCCAGCGACTTCTTGGCCCCTACGAGCAGCCGCCTCTTGTTGTTCGAGTTGACTGAGTCGTCCGCGGAACAATTCGTTGATCACCTCGAGTTCGCTGACCCGAGTTTTCAAGCTCGAATTGTGCGCTATAAGCTGCTCGTGAGTCTGAGGCGTATCGCGATCACCGTGGTCGGAGGCGCCGTTGAATCCGCCATTTTGGTAAGGATCATCGACCATGAACGATGGAAGACCTTGGTTGTACATAGATGGCGTGCCTGTACGGGAAATGGCAGAATCGGGGCCTTCGTTGCCATTCGCCGCCTTCTGCGACGTTCGGCGAATCGCTTGGGCGGCGGCATTCTGAGCTGTCAGATCGGCGCCGTTTACGTCTATTAATCCAAAAGCCTGGGCTTGTTGTTGCTGTTGCTGCTGCTAGTTGCGCAAACTGTGTCAGCCTCACCGACCAAGTTGGAAGTTGCAGGGAGCGTTGGCATTAATACCCATACCTTCTTCTTAGCAGCAAGGTCCGGTCGAATAGTCTTAACGCGATTGCGACTCTTGATAACGTCGGTCTTTAAAGAGATAGGCCGCGGCCTGCCATGTAACTTTAGAAACAGGCCGCAGGCATTGCATAAGACGGAGCCGAACTCATCGCGGCGCCACAAAGGAGTCGTCGACGTTGTACAATTTTGACACGTCGGCTGTGTCGCAGAAGTGTTAGTTGCCATCATGATGACGGTATTGCGCAAAGAATTACGAGTGCGGTAGAGAGAAGGGGAAGGGGGGGTGTGGTTCAGAGCGATAAATAACGACTTATCGTGACCGATAAGGATGACGATGGAGAAGAAAAAAAACTTTTGGGGGCTCCTGCATGCGACCGGCTGATAAGACAAGATAAAGCAAGCTTTATTATTTCTTCGTCCGTGGTCCATCACGATAAGGCATGTGACCCACTAATATCTCCTGCCCACTGAAAGATAACGTCCGCAGGGGCGTCTTTCCGAGGGCCGAGCGGGCTGATCAAGAGGTCTGGTACCAATAGGGATGAAAGGGATGCGTGTACACGAGGGAAGGTCCGGAAGTGATAGATCATGCCATTGAGCCCGAACATGCCATACAAGTTGTTGTTTTAGTTCCAATGTCAACTTACCAAGTTGCCATTGCCGTTAGTGGTGGCGGGTGTTGCGCCCGCATACGTTGGATTTTGCGGTGCAGCAGTCGCCCTACGATGAATGAATGTCAGCCAAATAAACAAATATGCAATGAGTTTGCGACACGTGCATTTAGTTGCTCAAATTGTCAGTGTCAGACAGGAGCACTTGGATTTGCCTTTTCTTTTGGTAACTCTGAAGTTCTGGACCGCGCGACACGTCCCCAAAGCGCCAGAGCGCCTATACCACGGGGTTATAGGAGAGCTTACATTAATTGTGGTGAGCTTTGAGTAGCATTGCTTGCAGCGAGGACTGAAATGCCGGGCAGTTGCTGCAAGTTTGCAGACGCTGATGTAGATGTCGAACTTGGCCGCGATATAGGATCCGTAGTTGGTGGCGGCAGGACTTGCGTATCCTCCATCATGCAAATATAAAAAATCGGCTGTGATCTGAGTATTTCAGTCCACGACGCACCGGTCCCGCCTGGTAATCTCTCCAGGGTCGATGCAGCGTCCTAATATGCGCGTCTCGTCTGTTCCGTACGCTATGCAACGTCAAGTGTGGCTTCGTCAGTAGGCGGGTCGCGCGACTGGTGGCAAAGCTGAATGCTCGAGGAGGCCAAAAAAAGCTGATGACAATCGCCGACGAGTTGCAGAGACTATGACGGTGATGCGTGCTAGTTGTGATAAGCTCGATTCGATACCAAGGAAAGATGTTGACGGTCAGGAAAGTGTGACCAGAAGCGCGTGCCGAACCCTGCGAAGGTGCAAGCAAGGGGATAGTTACAGTACAACCAAAGAGGGGGACTACAGTCAAATGCTCTAGGGATTATAAGGATGCAGGCTCACTTCTCGAATGATATTCAAGGACGGTGATGAGAGGCGGACAACAGGAGCGAGTCTCTGGATAGTTGCAAGGGACAAGATAATCAGCGTTGCTTTGACGTCGTGGCTGGATTGGTATTGAAAGTCAAAGTTTGTCGCAGTGATGCACAATTTCACCGCTAGAGGACTGGAAAGAGGATGGTACATAGGGAGAGTGGGGAGATGCACGTTTACGCAAGTACCGAATTGTCTAAGAAATCACTGGATGCCACCATAAATCAAGTTTTTCCGACTGGTTGGCGCTACGGTCCTCTTTGCCCACAAATCATCATGCTTCCAGCCATGCTATTGGTTATTAATTCGATCAGGCAGGTAATCTTCAACCAAGCCGGCTTTGAAATTCCATTATCATCGATATTTGGCCAGACGAAGGAAGGCTTCTTCTCGAACGTCTTCGACACATGTGCGTAGAAAATCACGTATCCGGCGTGTTGGTACGTGACATCGACGCTCCCTTACACCTGTCCAATTTGTCCAGTTGTCGACTCTGTGGTACATGAATGATCGGGTGAGTTGTACTTGCATACATTGCTCTCATACTCCCGCGTCCCGAGGCTGGCATATGGTTGAGGAGTCTTGCTGAATATGCATTAGATATTGATACCCTATTGATTTGCAAGCATCTGACGATTCCTCAGCGGCCATGTATCGCTGTTTAGCACAGAGGTGCCACGACGTTGCTTCTTTTTGTTGCTATGTTCGAGTTTGACCCAAACCTAACATGAGGCGTATATCCCCGAGCTCAATGCGCACAGCCAAGTTGTCTTTGATAAATGCAGGTTTGATTCCCCTGTTCTAGTCAAGATACGAATTTGGATTTAGTAGATCGTCATACTGGTCATGCATAAAAGTGCGGAAAATCATCCATTCCCTGTACCAGCTCCGACTCTGCTCGCCAGCGGCAGTGCGCAACAATGTGCATGCTTTGATCAGCCAGATTTATGTATAGAAATTATTATGGGCAGATCAGAGCGAGCTGGGCAAGGCGGTCCAGACAGCTTAACATTGTTATGGAGAGTTCCCTCTCCCATAGTATACTCCATACCTGTAGAAGTACCTGCAAGCACTTAAACTAAAGAGAACCTCGCGAGACCTGCCACTTGTTAAGCGAACGGGATCACTTGAAGGTCTCCGGTTTAAGCCAGTGTATTATTGGTTAGGATACAGGGTTGTTTAAGAGACGACCATGTTTGTCCTGTCTTATCAGAGTTTACAAGCATTGTGATGGTACCATAACCCGGGTTGGCGCGATGGTACGCGCCAGGTGGCTACCAGGTACCTACCTAGGTACCTAGGTAGGCACCGTAGGTAAGTATAGTACCTGGTACCGACAAGTATCATCTGACGGGCAAGTGGCCCCGCTTCGCTGCGTTGATTAGGTATCAAATGGTGGTCGATTTAATCCGCCCCTCGCTGCTCACTCGGTTGCTGGTGCCGATGGTCGTATTAATTGACTCCCATGTGGGTAGCACGGGGTCGGATTTGTGTGCACGTAGCGGCGTCATGCCTTCTTTTGTCGTGCCGTTGAATTGTTCGTGCGGGAAGACTGGGGTGTTTACCTCTGTTGCCCCTCCTCCTAGCGGTGAGATAAACCCTGCCTCTGCCTGTATTAATTACTTACAATACACGCATCACGGGTCCCTTTCTAGTCCATCCGTCATCTATGTCGAATCTCAACTTCCCTCACCCACACTTTTCCTGCTTTACCCTTTTGCCTCCCCTCTCTGCGCCCGTTTCCTTGTATTTTCCCTATTACCATGTTCAATTGGGCAAAGCAGCAGTAAGTCATGATAGTCTACTCTAACCGTCATCTTCCGCAGAGCTCTGCCCCCCGCTTTTCCGCCTCCCGACTTGGCAATATCAGCTAATTCATCCACCCTTTCGTTTTGTTTGTAGATTGGCCAACGTAGCGGGCACTCAGGAGCCCATCTACGGGCCCTCAGCTATTAAATCAGTAGCCGAAGAGGCCAAGGAGACGCCTTACACCGAGCTCACTCGAGATGACCTGAAATGGAAGGCTATGGAGTCGACCTGTGTCGAGACACAGAGCTTCTATCTGACTTCAGATAATGGCGATACTGGTCTTGTGCAGGTGATTTATAGTAACGTTGCGTGCGTCGAGATCCCAAACTTCCAGGCACCCTGCGAGTCTCTTCATTTTTGACGAACCTTGAAGCTAATCTAAACCTCGATATTCTTGAACCATCAGTGGCATGCGAACGACATGCCAGTTCAACTCCAAGATCTTCTCCAAAGATCCTTCGAAACCCCACTTATGGTGCTCAACACCTCTCAATAACTTCGAATTCAACGAGGACAAAACCGCCTGCTACGCCGATGACTGTGCTCTCGAACTCTCCGAAGATGGAAACGAGTATACTATTAAGAGCATGAACGACGATAGATCGATTGTCAACCTCACAATTACCAAAACCGCCCCTGGCTTCGTCGTTGGCAAAACTGGTACAACCAAGTACGGTACCGACCTCGAGAACCCCTGGGGTAGCATTCGACATGCCTTCTGGCCACGATGCTCTGCCGAAGGCACCATCACCACCCCTGACGGTCCTGTTGACTTTAAAGGCCTTGCCATGTATTCCTTCGCCTTGCAGGGAATGAAGCCGCACCACGCTGCCGCCAAGTGGAACTTTGTCAACTTCCAAGGCCCCAACTACTCTGCCATTATGATGGAATTCACCACTCCCGCTTCATACGGTACCACATTGGTCAATGTGGGTGGCATCGTCAAAGACGGGGAGATCATCACTGCTGGCCCTGGCCACGAAGTCATTCACACCGAAGTTAAGAACGATGCCGAGAATGCGTGGCCCGAGCCGATTTCGGTTAAATTCGAGTGGAAGGGCACTGAGAAAGATGTCAACCCTGTAAGCGCTACTATAGAGGGTAGTCTGGGTGAGCGGACAGACCGCGTTGATGTCATGGCCGAAGTACCAGGCTTCGTCAAGACTATTGTGGCTGCTGCAGCTGGCACTAAGCCGTATATCTACCAGGTACGCGTATTCCTAGTTCTAGAACAAGGACACTGCATAAAAGCAACCGTGTGTATGATATGAGCTGTTTACTGATAAGCAACCTCTGCTCTGCATTTATAGTACATGCCCGAAATGACGCTTAAGCTGAAGATTGGTGACGAAGAAATAACAGAACAAGGCCAACTGTTAATGGAAGCTACTTTTATCACGGAGTAAAGATGAGTCAATGCTATCTTAAAAGTAGTGGCTTTCTGTGGGATGTCCCTTGATTCCGTACTGATGGCTGTCGGGCACACAGAATGAGAGATGACTACATGCATCATTGTTGGGTATATACACACTAATTCTCACAAACACAGGCGTTGGAGACGGTTTTGGTCACTCGCTTTGATATATCCCTCTGTCTCTTCTTGTTCCTAAGCATATTGGCGCCCTTGATATGGTCGAGCATAATACCGATACTATAATACTTAATACATCTCAATCCTCTTGGGTTCCTCACACGAAGCTCGGTCCCAGTAGTAAGTAGTCTTACGGTGTATTCGTAGCCGACCCACAGAGTAGTAATTCACATAGTCATACGGAGTACAAGGGTGACAAAAGCTATATGGGATCCGGCTCCGTTTCTCGATTAACGCCAGGGTGTTTCTCGGAGAATTCTTCAACGTCGGGGACCTTCTACTACCGGACGCCAGGGGCGGGAACGTTGGTAAACCACAATGCAGACCATCATCAGCCTTGAACAATCACAGCCACAGCGCATGTAAATCAAAGAAACACCGGTGTACAAATGATTGTAAACACAGACTGCAACAGCATTTTCACGAAAAATTCTCTATCAAATAAGTAGAACTCTTTGCGGGAAATGAATACCATGGGTCCCAATCCCAAGTCTAGTCGCCTTGCGCGCTATTTCCCCTCATCCCCACCACATCGCGCGTCAACATTCCTTCTAAGCGTGTCGCGCCCATAAAATAAATACAAACAAACAAATTTTTGTTTTGTTTTGTTTTGTTTTGTTTTCTCTTCTTTCAAGCTGTCAGTCGTGTTGAACGATCGGCTTTCACCCACCAAACCATGTTGGAGCCATTTTCCCCTCTTCCGACCCTCCCCATGATCCAACGCTCTCCGCTTCTCCAATGGTGACAAGTTCCCAAATATAGCTCATCGCCGACGCTCGTTTCCCTCGCGTTATAAAAACGTTTCGTCGCTGCACATCAAAGGATGGCTACACGTCGACCGCGGACGTCATCGCCCCTGAACCCCAAGCGGGACGGAACGCCTGCTCCTCCGCGGAGAACACTGCCTAGGAGGCCCGTTGCCGTGAGTCCCACGGAGCGACTGCAGCGGTACAAGGGGCTTCTGGCGTGGAGGAGGCATGTTATGGAGGAGGCGAGGACGTACGAGGGGGCTATGGTGGAGGCGATTCAGGAGAGAGAGGTATGCGCTTTTTTTTTTTCTTTTTTTTTTGGGTTGTTTGAGGAGGCTGGGATTAACGTTGTTAGGTTGGTGATGAGACGAAGAAGCGCTTCTTTGTGCCAAAGTTGGGGTTCTTCGCGCCGAGAGTGGCGCTTGCGGTTGGGCTTATGAAGAGTTTGCCTGCTTTGAGGACATTGGGTGTCGTGTGAGGCTCTGTGATTCGAAGAATCTGAGTATTGGTCTTGATGGGCTGGAGTACATGACGATGACATATCTTAACGATCTATATTTCATGGGATGTGAGGGGCGGGAATTTTGTTGATATCTAGTCATAATTCTAATGCGGGCTGGTCCCTTATTCAACTCGAAAATGAAAGAATGATAGTGGTCTAAACGCGAAATCGTACGCTATAGTCTACAACCACTTACTCCAAAACATACGTGTTGTCGTACAAGTGCCATTAAATGCTTGTCATGAACTTTCCCCATTTCCCATTGTCGTTATTCATCCCTTATGTTGTTCTCTCGCTGCCTCTTGGCATCTTTTTTAATCGCCTGCTCTACTTGCCAAATTGCTCTTTCCAACTCGATTTCCAGAGCCGGTACATTCAATTTCTCCGAGCAGAGTCGCACCTTGTCCTGCGTCAGGAGAAGTGCCTCTTTGGAAGCCGAGCTCTTTTGCCCTTGTGCGAGGTGCAAAGTCCCGGCTTGGCTGTACAGGGAGTCCAGCACAGCAGAAGCCGTGGGCTTGAGCAGTTTCTTGTCCACGAGCCACTGAATGTGTTTCCCGCCGGCGATGGCGCGCCAATGCGACCAGGCGCGGTAGACGAGATAGAAGAAGGGGAGGTTGGGAATCCTATCAATGTGTTAGCGGGGGGGATGTCCAGCCCAATGGTGCGCAAAGCTGAGCATCTTGTGCTACCGTGGTCGCTATAAACGCAAGCCTCCTTGCTCTACTCCGAGAAGTATGAAAGGCGAAGGGCGCACTTACACAGGCACCAGCGCAAAAGGCAACGTAACGGGCATGCCCACAAGACACCATATTAATCTCTTTTTATGCAGGCCGTCGCGCTCGCTGCCCAGTCTCCTCACCACGTCAATCGCCTCGGACTCGGACATGACGGCTCGTGGAAACACCAGCTCGACCTGCTCTTGGCCCTGCATCTCTTCTTTATGCCGCCTGCTGGACAGGGGGGGCACAGACTTGAGACCCCATTCCTCGTAGGGAATCCGTCGAAATGCATGGTTTCCGTACTCGACGACCTTCTTCTGCCATCCTGATCCCTTCTTCTCCCACTCTGACCATTTGCGAGCTGCCCATGCAGCCCCACGATCAATATACGAGGCGTCGGCCGGTGTGTTCGCAATGTGTAGGCGCTGGGCGTAGAGGAACGTCCGGCGGGTGGACAAGGGCAGCAGGTACAGTCGCATTGCACCTATTTGTGCTGCAGCGGGCAATTCCTTGGGATGTCTCCGGGATGGAGGATCGCGGAAGCGGGTTGGAAGGACGAAATATCACTT
The DNA here is from genome assembly GCA_000729835.1 of Atkinsonella hypoxylon. Lineage (NCBI taxonomy): Eukaryota > Fungi > Ascomycota > Sordariomycetes > Hypocreales > Clavicipitaceae > Atkinsonella > Atkinsonella hypoxylon. The sequence goes on from JFHB01000137.1 coordinate 18,243, forward strand.
GACCGAAAATCCGGGTTTCCAATCAACAAGAAGATCCGACTAAGTGTCCGCAAAACCGGTTGGTTGGGAAGTGAAGACGGTGGAGGCCGCTTTACCAGGACGAAGGGGTGTCGTCAAGCGGGTCCGTAATGGCAGCTTTGCGACAGTGGCAAAACGGGGACCGAAACGGCAGGGAGTCTATTCGTCCATTGCAGGCAATAATGAATTCTCAGGGCGTAAGCAGTCAATGCTGTAATGAAAGGATCATGCCTGTGTGCAATGGCCGCGACACAAGTGGCGAGCTTGAATTTTGAGGAAGATGAACGGAGAAAGGGCAGAAGTGAGGCAGGAGCAGCTTCAATACAGTGACGATGATACGGCAGGCACGCAGAGCAGGGAGGCCCACTCAGAGCTCGGCACCCTATCGGCACTCTGCTAGGCTTCTTCTCTTATTCGCCCTAAAAGTCCAATCTCTGTCTGGTACGTACTCCCCAATTCGGCCTCAGTTCACTCATTCGATCACCTCGCTCGCCTCGCTCACCCAATGCATCCATTCAACATTGTGCGACAGCCGACTCATTGAAGCTTCTCCCAAAGTCCCCAGAATGTCGTAGTACTTATCGTCCTTCCTGCCGGGCAACAGAAGCCCTACGGCCATGTTCCGCTCTGGCTGGTTTGATTGACTGCATCCCGCCAAATGGAACTTGATGTCGGCAACCAAGTGGCGCCAGGAGTTGACGATGAAGTCCAAACGATTTTTCGGAATGCCGTTGACACCGATATAACGGGGATCAGGTGCTGCCCGAAACATGGCCGTTCGTGTGACGACAAAGTTCTCATCTACGTCCCTGATTGAGGATCCAATACGCCAAATCAACCTACCAAGAGCAGCGGAGCTTGAGATGGTCACCAACGGGAGAACAATCACTATCCCCTCGAGCCTCGCTCTGACCAACCGTGCAGGCTGCAAACGTCGAGACAAAATTACACATGCCAATGCGAAACTATGATACCGGGACTCATGATGGATTATGTGTCGTCTCTTTTTACTCGTCTCAAGTCATCAAAGTGAAAACGAAGAACGCCAAACATCAAAGAATACGCTGACACTAACGGCTTGATGGCAGCGCGAAATCGACGTTGTCGGCAGTAGGTCGTTGGCTATCACCGCAGCCTCTCTTCTGGATCTGTTGCAAGGGGGGGAAGTCTGTGAGGGCTTGGTTGGTTATTAAGGAATCATAGACACCCGATTGCGCATTGAACGGACGGCTTTCCTTGGGCCTCTTGGGCAGATGCAAGTAGATCGATGGGGCTAGAGAGGTTCATGATTTACGTTTCCCAAACATCAAGATGGAATTGAGCTTAGAAATACACACTGGGGGCCTTGAGAGTGGCACATAGGTTTTCCTCACTATGCTAGGGTTCTCCCCATGTGAGTCAGTCAGTAGTAGGGATCCTAGCACAACTAGCATAATGCAATAATAATGATAATGATAATGCAATTGGGAGAGCGAACAAGGCTGACAGAAAAAGAGACACAAGCGTTGAACTATTGAGAGAGGCCGACCCCCCGGTCCGCGGTCCCACGATTCCGGAGGTAATCCCGTGGTAGACCGGGCGTGGCGCGCGGATCCTGTCTCCCTAGTGCTTTACTCTGTGGGTATGTACTTGCTCAGGCTAGGTCGTACGTTCATAGAGTTTTATAAAGGATGGAGTTGGTGCTTTTGTCAGTGTGGCGACGGCGAATAGGGTTGGTTCGACGACGGTGCGCGGGAGAAGCTGCTGACGGTTGTGATTCCTATAAATAATATATCCCTGCTAGAATTTGCCAAACAGGAAACCTTCAAGATGCAAGCCAGGGCCTTTCTCGATGCAAAGCTTCGCTGGCTCAGCCGATGTACGGAGTATGTAGATATTCGAACGAGGACCAAGAAAAGTACGAATCTTCTATTATGTCCTAAACTGTACATGAACTGCATTGCATGCCTGCCTCCATCTCATCTCCATCACACCACACTTCGGTCTTGGAAAATCAACCCTGGAAATGCAGAACAAATGCCACCAACGCCTAGACCACCGCTACTTGCCCCTGTTCTGATGACAGCGCGGACGAGGCTGCCGTTGTGGAACGAGATGATGAAGATTACCATACGGGATGCATGCATGTACGAAGCGGAGAACGGAGTATTGCAACGTCGTTCCAATCCATCCACGCCGCATGTCCTGACGACCTCCCCATTCACAGCCTCTGGTAGAATTCACCCCCGTAGCACCAGGCATCACTTTTGATCCAATGGCCTCCGCATCAGCCACAACCCATGCTGTTTACTAAACAAGCAAATGAACCCGGTTCGCGAATACTGAGCCTTAGCACACCACGCAGTCGACGTAACAGTTCCTTACATCTCGGTCTAGAACGAGACGACGCATTGGTTAGGCCGGAGGGATAATACTGACTTTTGGCTGAAAGGCCTGCAGGATACTGCGAGCATGGGCGAGATGGATACGTCCGCTTTCGGCTGCTTTGGGAGTAAAATGAGTATCACTCCCGTCAGGCATCGTGTCGCTGGATGATCTATGCAGAATGATACAGCTATACTTGATCATACAGCACTGCCTGGAGTGGGATAGCTGGGGCTTCTGGATCAGCTACGTCACGAGGACGTTGATGAAGCTTGCCAAAGCCTGGATAGACCTCAAGGTTCTATAATCCAGAGTTTGACTCATCATGGAGTAATTGGTAACCAAAGCTCTACTTAAAAGATCACTCACCCTTAACAGGTCCTAGTTTATAAGAGCTATATAGTAGAGACCCTTACCAGAAGAAGTCTTCCCATCTAGTTACAAGACGATCTACTTCCAGTAATGCCTGCAAAGAGACCTACTGCATGATTTGAAATGTATGCCATGCAAAGCTGTCCTTAGAACACGGGAGGAGTCAAAGATGAGCCGGAACCGAGAAAAACATGCAACGCCTTGTATCACGAGTCGGCTATCTTGGGATTCCGTACAACCCGCTATGAAGTCACCCGCTCGAAACGTACAGACCTACAGAGTTTGTACAGTTTGCCAGCGCAGCAGCAATTGGGCACGGCGAGAGTGTAACAAGTTGTTCTCCTCCGTAACTAAGGTATAGCTACGGGTGCTGGATACAGTTTCGAAGAATGGCTCACAGACACAATGATATATTGATCTACTTCTATGGAGAGCATAGTACGTCAACCATTAGTCCTCTACCAGATCGCTACAAGGTCTTAGAATGACCCCCGACGGAAGCAAGCAGGTCCTAATACTTCCGTCATGCTATCCAGAAAGGAAGATCCGGCCACACGTTAGCTGCACATAACCCTTCGGTGTGCAAAACTGATGGTATCCCCTTGGTAAAACCGGTTTATAAGAATCTCAGACCATCTACCATTCAGTATTGACTCGATATCTGTAATTGGACACCAATATATATATCAATAGAAGTCCGTTGAGCAATGAGTTGGGCGAATGGTTTAGTGGTATAATACTCCCTTAGCATCAGCTCATCTGGGAGTGGTCCAGGGTTCGATTCCCTGTTCGTCCAAAGCGGTGGTATAAAGCCCACCATCCACCCTTTTTTGATTTCCTATATGTACATTAGGCAAAACGTTTCTGCCGAATATATATATAGGTTCTTTTTTTTTTGGTCTTTCTTGACGTAATGCGTTGGTGGTGGCAAGGAAGTATGCAGTCATCACGAACCCACTACACTTGCACTGTTGTCCAGCTACTCTATCGAACCACGGTTTCAAGGTACGAGCAGGTATGGGCTCCCAATAAACTTGTTGCTAGAGATTATGCATCAGCGCTACTATCTACAGAGCTCCAAGCACTCACCACGTCTCGATTTTGGCAACAGCTAGACACAACCCTATCCATTTCAAATCCAGACCCATTGCAATTAGATATCTTAGGTATGTTAAATGACATGTATCTGTCTATCGTACAATTCTATACATGAATTGCTCTATACTTCCAAGCTCATTTCGCGTCATCCGGTCGAGGACTCTTACGCCGGCTGACAGACCCTTTGCCCACAATCTTCTCTGCCCACTTCCACGACGAGGGACTGGTACTTGGCTGCGGGGATTCCTTCTCAGCGGATGCTTTGCCCTGCTGACTATGCGCCTCAGCCTCGCTATCGTTGTCCGTGTCCGCCCAATCGCGATCACTCCATGTCATGGAATCAACTCTATCTAAAGATCTGAGGCGCGGAGTCGCATGCGATGAGCTATCGCTGTCGCTCTTCTTCGGCAGGTCGCGTACTTCGTCCCTTGCCTCGCGGGCCTCAGCATTTTCGCCCGTATTCTTGCTTTCCGAGCATCCGCCTTGATCAGCCACTTCTTCACGAAGCTGATGTAAGCGCTTCACTTCCCGTCCATCGGCGGATGGACTGTGGTGAGGCTCGAACGCGCGATCGGCATTGGGCTCTTGCTCATCCCGTATGCGCGCCGTCTCTGAGTCGCTGAAGTGCGCATCAACCATATGCTTGATGACGGGCCACCCATGGGCATTGGCAAACATTCGTCGCACGATCATGTTGTTGTGAGCATCTGGCTCCAGTTTCACAAGCACTTTGCGCCATGACAAGTCTCGATGATAAGCTCGGGCAATCTTTTCTTCCACCCTCATATTTGAGACACCAACCGCTCCTGAGGCATCCTTGTCGCGACTCGACTTGACTGTGTCGTCATATTCGGTGGTGGAGTCCATGGAATCTTGATTTATTGATGGATTCGAGGACGATGAGTTGCTTTGCCCTGACATCTGGGACGAGCTTGACGTTTTGCCCGAATTCTTACGACGAACAAATATCGATTGATGCTTCTTTAACGATGGTGGTGGTGGTGGTATATCACTAGGATGATATACTCGGTCATGAAATATGGTTCGAGGCCGCTTAGATGGATTGATGAGATATTCTATGCTAGGCATAGTCGGGTTAAGCAGATCGCCAGCTGACTCAAAAAAGGTGGTCTTTGGCGGTGCGGACATCTCATCAACATAGCCATCAACTTCATGCCCGCCTGTCGCCTTCCCTGGCTGCTTCTTGTCCGAGTCATCGGTTGAGCTTGAGTTGGCAGTATCGGAACCGCCTAAAGCGATCGTTTGCGCTCGTCTTAGCATTTTCCTCTGCTTCTCAGATGTGACGTGGGGTTTAGGCGGGTCATTGCTTTTAAATAGCCCGAAAAATCCGGACAAAGGAGAGTGAAAACCTGTGCCGTTATTTTCGGATGCAGGTTCATCGTCTTCGCCCGTGGCCCTCTGTACGGAATGAATGCTAGCTCTATCGTCTTCATTCATAGCATCTCTAGAGGGCTGTGGAACCTGATGCATACTACCCCCTTTAGGTGTGCGCTGACTAGAGCCACTTTGCGGTTCCTCCAACGGCAGTTTCTGCTTAAGCCTAGGCGATGCCATGTTGGTGCCTGTCAACTCTGCCCATCCGAACCCAACAACCGTCTCTACTAAGCCTGCATCTCTTCGCGCCTTTTCCACTCGGCCCAGGCCTTGCCAGTCTAAGAACAACAGACAACTTGTTCGAAGCGGCACTATTCCATCGTTAACCACATTCGAGTATACCGTGCGGTTTCTGAACTTCTTCAGGGCCGTGTGGGCGGGACCAGTGGGCAGGATCCGTAGTAAGGGCTTCGATTCAGGTTGTGACTCGCCATAGACTCTTTTGTGTGCAGATTCTCCGAGATTGCTCACAAGAGCACTCCATCCACTTCGAGCAATAGTCGGTGTTCTCCATGTCAACCCAAGGTCTTGTCCCGTTCTGCCAACAAGCCCAAAATCAAGAGCAAATTTAACATAAAGCGGGTTTTCATTGCTGAGGCCGAGAAAGGGTGTGGCCAGGGCAATAAAATTGATGGGCTGGATGAGCTCGAAGAACTTTGGCGAGTGCTTTTGAATATACGCTATAGCGTACGTTTGGACCAGGCCGCCAAGAGAGTGTCCGACAAAACTAATGCTGGTTATTCTATAGCGTCTGCAATGACTGTCATGTTCCATTTTGGTATAATCAGACTGAATTTTGTTATGCTTATGTGATTGCTTCGTGTCATGGGTATCCTTCTGGTGTTTTTGGTGGTGGTAGTGATGATCGCCTGTAACGACCTCCCCGAGACCTTCGCTGGCACCTTTACCAATGGGGAGAAAAGGTTGATCAGGATACGTCATGGACAAAATATAAAGCGAAAGATTCTTGCCAAGGTACTTGATGCCCTTTTCTGTCTTTGTGGCGTTTCCGGGATATCCGCGAACTATAACTTCTTCGTCATCACTGTCTTCTGCATCGTCGTCGTTGCCAATACCCTCTTGCTTCCCCGCGTTCTTCGATGCCTCATCTGATTGGACTGTCATTGCTTTTGTAGAAGCTCGCTCTTTTGCCCTTCTTGCCTGGGAGTCGATACGTGCTTGCTTAGCAGCGGCATCAATACTCTCTTTCATGTACAGCATATCGGCACCGAGATTGCTGTGCAGACCATGCGTCAAGATGACCAAATGCACTTTCTTCTTCTTCTCCTGTGATCTGACCTTGCCCTTGCATTTGCTGTCTTTGGCCTCCAAATCACCCGTCTTGACCATGCTCTCCACAGGTTTATCAGCGCCCTTGCCCTGTTTCACTTTGCCATGGTCGGCATCATCCCAGCCAGGCAATCTGGGTGTGTTCCAAAGTGTGGCGGAATCCTCCACTTTGAGATGCACTGCCCTGGAGAACACCCCCTTCGGCTGCGCCGGATGGTGACCGTCTTTTGATCCCACACTCTGCTGGTGGTCGGTGACTTTTCCAGGCTGCGGAACTTTGCTTGTACTTCCAACAATAGGCAGAGACTGACTGAGATTGAGTGATTTCTGATCGCGAGCCAGGACAACCTCGAAGCCCACCGCAGCCGACGTAGAGAACATGACCTGTGATGCTATTTCAATCACCCAACTCGCACATTCACCATCATGCTCAGAACTCTCCCCAAAGCCTCCGTGCCGTCCTGTACCAGCATCTTGGCGAATATTATCTGGGACAAGGAGCTCGCATTCCCAAGATCCTCCCGCCTTGACCATGGGCTCAAATTGGGGGACTCCATATCGGCGAGGGTTTATGAATTTCTCGTTGGGATTGAAATGTGAAGGATATGCAGAGACGGACAGTGTATACGGCCCATGAACGAAGGCGGCCCGAAGAGCGATGGTCGAAGTATTTCGAATTCGAACATATAGTTTCTCAGGCGACGGAAGGATTCGGTCTTGCGAGGGGGTATAAGTGACTTTATATCGTATGACCTCGCCAATCTTGACACTGCCGATCTGGTGCAGGAGCAGCATTGTTTTTTTTTAAAGTTATAGCTCTGCGCGACGCGAGTGGGTGAGGTGGGAAGTTTGAGAGGAGATAGGGTGCGCGTCACCAAGATATGATGTCAGTCCGCGGCACACGAGCATCCTCGAGCACGTTGTACAAAACAGTCTAGTTATGGTGACGCACAATTCGAGTGCATCTAAACAGATAAGAGACAAGCAAGGCACGAGGTATCATAGAGAAAGGGGACGCCCTATAATAAGGCCCTCATGGTGAGCGCGACATGGCTATAGAACGGCAAGATAGGAAACCCACCCGCTCCTGCCGGGGGACCTCCTGCACTTGCACTTTGCACATGAGGTCTGTGCGTCTTGTCTGCCAACAGCTGCGGGGGATGATCCAAGCTAACACTTTTCAAGCCTCTACAACGCTTTATTTGAAACATTAGGCAGTCACATTATAACTAGGTACTTATGTAGTATTTTGAACTAATCAATAAATGCAAGAAGCACTGCTGATACTGCTAATACCACCGAGCATGGCAGTTTCTGCCGCCACTCTTGACAACGAGGGACAACCGCCCATCGCAGGTGCACTGTACTTATTCCCACAAGCGACTCCAGTTGCAACGGCCACTCTAGTGTGTGTGTACCAGAGCGTATAATCTGTTTTATTTAGTTACACTCCTATGCTATTAGGTTCCTTCCTCTTACATAGCACTACAATCGATAGATAGTGTAATATTACGAGCAGTCTAATTTATCAAAAGCCTACTTAGTATAGGCAAGGATTGGACTAACCCCTGGATCTTTGCGCGCAGGCACGGGCTGCATCGTTACAGGACGACCCTGAAGATGACGATTGATTGGACAAAAGCATCCTTGTAAAGTAGATTTAAGATTATTCCCGGTTGTGATATCTAATTCTGAAAGATGACTTTTTCACTCACGGTCACTGAACTAAGCTGAAAAGAAAAGTGGGTCGATACGGAAGTGGTCTCAACGTTCCCCAAGCCATTTGCAGCGACAGAATCAGCAATAGAACCACTTTGTTGTATATCGCTTGCTTACATGTGCGTTTATAACAAAATAACACCGCAAACTCATGGCATACCTGAGTTTATCACTAAAAATTACAGCTACATTGCCCGCAGAAGGAAATCATAGTAGTTTCGCGCATCGTATAAGCATCGACTTAGTCCTGTCACGTATCTGTGAGTCATTCAGGTGTTGTATTTCACATACCGCTCCCCAGATACAAGGGGGGTCCGTAAGGATTCTACATCCCTCGGGTCAGGTCAAGCCGCCTCTAAAACATTAGGTTATCTGCAGACTCGGTCGAAAGTAGGTATTTGGCTGTACTATTGTACCTGCTTGTATATATATGTCTATCTATATTTGAAGAATATGGATCGTGGTACACCATCGTCGATAAATTCTTCTAATTACCGAGTGGAGATTTCTGCGATTGCTTGTTTCATTATGGGAGAAAGAGGAAGGAAACCAATTGCAGACGGACGTGGCGACCAACTTGTGCCACGTAATCAACAAGCTCCTGTTACACGGGCCAAGAAAAGACCACCAGTCAAATATCCCAAAATCAGTTCTACCGCTACCTTCCAGTTCAATCAAGGATTTAAGCACCTCGTCACCTCGTGAGAGACTACTATCATCGCCATCTTGGTTCACTATGCGTGTCCAACTGTACTCTCCCCATCCGGAACGCCAGGCTCAACATATGTCCTCCATTGCGATACCCGATTCATGCCACTTCCTGATCCTGACAAGCCCGCCAGATCCGAGCCCTTTGGCCCATCTTCCCTCCTGCGCCTTCTGCTTCTAGGCGGGGAATGCACCTCTGCCTCGTCCTCGTAATCCCTCGACATCCGTCCACCCACGACCCGCTCGGAGCGCGGCGTGTATGGAGAGCTATTATACGTATCTGCTTCCAGACTGTAATGCCTCAGCGGCCGCGCGGTTTGTCCCTGAGGAGCCATCGGAACTGGTGGGGGAGGAGCAGTAGGCATCATCCCCACCGGATATATCGGCCCTGCGGCGGGAGGACAGCCTCGCGAAGGGTAGGCGTCGTCATAGTCTGTTCTGTCGTATTGTGCTGGAGGAGAAGGTCTATATCGACCACTTCCGCCTCCACCACGCCTGTAATTCTCATTCATGAAATGCCCTGACGCATTTCCGATACCGTGAATGTCTCCAATGCCTCCTATCATGTTTGGTTCATCATAATAGTCGCTACTGTACTGTAAATGGCGCGCCATGTCGGCGTCCCGAGATTCCTGTACTCTACGCGCATACATTTCATCCTGGTATGTTCGTGGTCGCCGCCGGATGGGCACGACCATGGAATGGCCGAGTCCTGTGTGTCCTCGAAGCTCTGCTGGAGCCAGTGGACCATCTCCATGAGATATATCGCCCAAGTCCTCCCGAATATGGGGGCCAGGACTATTCATATCATCCAAAAAGTCGCCTCGCCTGTCATCAGCATTGAACCATGGACAATCGCAATTTTTCCACTTCACTCCGCATATCATACAAAATTCAGCCCCACAGCGACTACAATGAAAAAGTTAGCTGTTATGTCTGTTCCACTAGATGTTATTAGAATGGAGTCGAGTGCTGGGGTTCCTAACCATGTCATATGATTGCAGCCTTCCTTCAGCTCCACCAAGGCTTTGCATTTGTAGCATCTCTTCCAACCCTCCTCCTTCGCCTGGGCGAGAAGATTCGCAGTTTCCGGATCGCTGAGGCATGCTTCTGCTCCATGCCAGCGTCCGCTGCATGACGCACAGACCTTGGTTTTACACCGGCTACAACGAGCAACCTTGCGCCCATCCTCACGCCGGATATTTGCTGGCTTGATCCATTCTCCGCATTTTCGCGATGGGCAGTAGATTCTGTTTCTCGTGGAAAACTCGGCAAATTTGCGATTCCACGTCTTTTTGAAGGCAGTATCGAATAAACGATCGACATGTTTGAGAGGAATATGGTCTTGGGTACAGCATCGGGGCGGCATGTGCTGAGGATCAGTGATAGACAATTTGAAGATCCTCTCCAGACATGAGCGACACATGGAATGACCGCATTTAAGTTTAGATACCTTGGCTGGATTTATATCTTCCATACAGATGACGCATTCGACACTGCTCATAGCGTCAGTAGGAGGGCCTTGACTGACGGCCAGTTTTACGTAGCGCACATTGAAAAACGTACCGCTTCTTTGGCACCTTGGCCTCTTTGACACTCTTTTGCCGTCCTAGAGGAGCACCGAATACAGTGCCTATGATGCTTGACGGCCCCCCCGAAATCGACGCAGCTCTGCTTTGACTCAATCTAACAGTGCTTGATCTTCGTGATCTTGGCGAATCAACTTGGATAACTTCGGCAGATCTATGACGTTTGTGCGAGAGTGACCTAGTAGAATCGTAATTAGAGCTGCTCTCAATCCCCGAATGGCCCAGCACGCAGAGACTAAGACTACTACCTGTTGGATGAGATCGGGGGTCGAGAATCTTCAATGACATCTGCAACGTGGCCGCGCCTTCCTTGACGGGACTCAACGCTTCGGTCAAGTGTCCTTGAGGATGCATATGCGGCAGAGCCTGCATCACTGGCAGAGTAATGTCGCCTCGATCCACTGTCCTCCTCTATGTATGCCCGTCGCCTGCGTCTGTGGTACCTCCTGTCCGATGATGAGTCCATATAATCATCCCGGCTGGGATATCTCTCCCTCCGGTACCGTGCTGGCTCATCCTCAACTTCTTCAACGACTTCTATGTGATTATCATCGATGCCGCCGTCGCCATCGCCGGTCACGCCACCATCACCATAGGCGAGTCCACTTTCCGCACTTGACTGGGCCGAGTAATTACCCACTGCTCTCGACCTTCCGTATCCTGGAGATGCACCGCGCCTCGGGTGCTTGCGAACAGGGACTTCGTAGCGCTGTGTTGGGGAAAGACAGTTCACAGGCCGCCTATATGAATCTGTCGCAGCTCGCATCAAAGTTGCACCTGCCGGTGGGGGCATTTTAAAGGGAGGATAGTCGTTGGGGTCAACGGTCCTGGAACTAGATGGCTGCCGTTGGCGGCGAGACGTCGTCCTACGCGGGGAACTATGTACCTCGTTGTCCCCAGTATATGGCAACGAATCGGGCGCCGTTTCAGGCTCAACCGTCCAGTTGATGCTGTGGCCGCCATGTCGTTTTGATCTACTGGGCCTAGCATCACCATTCACAGAGCCCATCCGTGATGTTCGCACCATGCCCACGGCGCCCTGCTTGTTTTGTTGGGCTCCGATCGATATCGCAAGGATTCAGGCATCCGTCCCCTCCACCCAGATATGTCTGTGCCGGGTTGTCGTCAAACTACCAGAATAACAAGGTGTCCTGGCCCTTTTTCAAGTAAATTGGCAAAGGACATGCAGGCAATGTGTCGACCGACTGGGTGAGCCAGCAACCCAGTAGGGGCTGTCCGAGGTGCGTCAAGCTGCTGCTGCAGCATACGTTGTTGATAGGATTTTCTGTGATGACAGGCCGTGCATAAGACCCAGCCGACGACCTGAATAGGGGCGTAATGTAACGAGGACGGAAGCACAAAAAATGATACTATATGCGTAGGGCGTTTCTAGAGTGCTGCTGTAGTCGGGCAGCCACGCTAGATATACCTTGCGAGTCCAACCAACATGCGGTTCGATCACTCGTCAGATCTATACTGGTGTTTATTGCACCACTGTTACTTGGTTGGATGGATGGATGGATGGATGGATGGCAGGACGGGTGATGAGTCGTTCTCCCCCAGAATCAGGCTAACCTCTGGTGCAAAGAACAGCCGGCCACGAGATATCCTGCTCAGTGTGTTCTCAGAGGATGAACTGCGGAAACGACAGTAACACCCGGTCGCGAGGGGTGGGCGGAGCGTGTGCCTGAGGGGTGATGATCAAGTGGACGCCAAAAGTTGTCGAACCAGGCCTGTCGAACCTGACTTAGCTTGCAGTATTTGGTTAGGCTGACTGGGCTCTCGTGCTGCATGCACCACCTTGCGATTGTGCGTGTGTGCGTGTGTGCGTGTGTGCGTGTGTGCGTGTGTGCGTGTGTGCGTGTGTGCGTGTGTGCGTGTGTGCGTGTGGCTGTGCCAACTGGCTAGAGAAAAGGCCGATGGCTGAGAAAGAAGAGTGAAGTTTTGAAGTGCCTCAATTGGCATTTTCCTTCCAAGTCTTTTTGGCGCTGGTCTTGGCCTCCTGTGTCCCTCAACAAGCCATCGCTCCAGCCGCCAGCTATTACGACTCCGTAAATAGTTAGGTAGGTAGCTAGGATAGGTAGAGGTGCTAGGTAGGTAGTCAGGAGTGTTTCCACCTGGATTTGCTGCCACACAAAGACGGTGGTCCACAAAAGGCGGAGTCGCTCCCTTTCGTCGACTTAGGACTGTTCTCATCACGTGGGGCGTCGACGTCATCGTTCAAGACGTCGTCACCGTCGTCTTGAACGGACGTCTTGAATGGACGTCTTGAACGGAAGGGAAGTAAAAGAAAATGTAAGCATGCGGCCAAAAAACACCTCGATGCCACGCTCCTTGTTCTCCTTGTGGTTAAATCTTGCTACTAATTGTCTTTCTGAACCCTCTTTTCCCCCTTGCTTGTCCGAACGAAGGACAGGCACACCAGGCACACCAGGCACGGTTGTTCACTGTCGACCCCGGCCCTGAATTTTGCTTTGTGTGCCTTTGGTGGGGCCACGGCCCGGGCCTTTTTTATCCCTTTGCCCTTAACTATTCATTATCCATTTTTCCACTTCATTTTTTATTTTTTATTTTCGGGAGCGGGTCTCACTGCGACTCCTCGAGTTATCACGGTCATCGAGATGTCGGGTCTACCAACCCTGGCTTTGTGCCGACATGCCCGGACTCTTATAGTCTCCGTCACATTCAGTTCTTTAAAGTTCATAGCCTCATTTGGGCACTTGAACAAACCATTATGAGGCCTTACATACGTTGGCAACAATATCATATGCCGTCACTTTTCGTGGTTTATTTAACTCCAAAGCTGAACCTTTCTGTACCCCAAGCTCCACTTAGCCAGTTTTGCAATTGAACAAATCTCCCATCTCATCATGGGATATAGCACGACAGGTCCATGATTTTTCAATCGATGCGCAGCGTACAATAATCTATGACCGCACCTCAAATTAGTATGAAGCTCACAAAAGGGCTACGTGTGTAATATGCCACATACAGCTCAGCTCTGTCCTGCTCGTTGTCGTGACACAGTCCTGAGTCTTTCCCAGATCTAGTGACGACTCTTGGTGTCATAATTCCAAGACTGTAAGCGCTTCTCAAACCTTTGATGAAGCCTTAAAATTGGTACCATGAGAGCACGGGGTGTGATCATACGTGCATCCGCCGTGAGACAAAGTTATCGCTACAACGGTGACTGATGTCAAAAATTACTCTAATACAAATACTCCAGGTCAACTATTCGCGGAAAGCATCGGTAATATGATGCTATGGTGCGAGTGACCAGTGGTGAATGGATTCACGGTCGGTTGGAAACATGAGAGTGATGCACTTACGGGTTGCTCCTCGAAGTCACAAACCCTTCAGCCACCGATCCTAGCAGTGCGATGTCGGTCACGCATGTCGTAATGGCTCATAAGGCAGGCTTTTGTTGCTAAATGAGCCTATACACCCATTCTAGCTGCTTGAAAGTGCTTGTCGGCGTATTTTGGCTTCTTTGATGATGTCCACTGTGAAGCTCAAGCTTGGCGCCAGAGCAGCATAATGGCTGACTTCCATGATAACTTCATTGATGAGGTCATCAAGGGCTTGTTGATTTGGGAGTATAGTGAGCAGTATACTCAGCAGAGATCGGCACAGTGACGAGCCCATCAGCAGAAGAAGCTGGGAGATAATGGACAAGGCGCCTTGCCAAAGGTACGGCATATGCCCTGCGTGACTGCACAAGCTGGTTAGGAAGGCACGATTCATCCATTCAATAGGAGAATAGTACGGAGTCGTTGCTTACTGCTCCATAATATGTTCCAGTTGTCGGACAGACGCTTCCAAGCACTTATGGCAGTACTCACGAACCTCTGGATAGAGAGCTGCCTGTTCATTATCGAGGACAGCCAGAATATAAGGGCGGTAAATTACTGTTTTGCATGCGTAAAACCGTAAACGAAGAACGGCTTGGATCGGATCCTGCAACATGGTACGGCAGAAGGGAAATTGCAGCGCCAATGGTAAATTTTCATACCACTGAGTCAACTGATAATCCAGCTCCGAAACTACCGGCCCCAGGCTGGTAGTTGATGCTATAGAGTCCTTCGAATAAATGAGTTGGCTCACGCGGTTGAGCAATCGTCGTAGAGCAATTTCTGCGAGGAAATACCAAAGCTCGTCTTGGCCGACTTGATCCTCATCCTGATTTTCATTTCCAAAGCCCCCTGGTAAGCCGACTTTCTCTTCAAATTGTACTATTCCAGAGTGGGGGAGGTCAAGCTCGGCCAGCAAGTCACTCTCGAATAAGAGTGCGTTCCAGTAAATGCGCTCTACAAGCTCTCGTTGTGGCGCTGATAGCCTGACAGGGGCCATCAAGAGGAGTTGCAGTTTTGTGCTTGTGGTGCAGAGTAAACTCCAAGCCTCAAGTGGTCGAACTAGATAGAAAAGATAGGCAGCAGCGAGCAAATGGCACTGCGCAGCTAAGACGTTGTTTGTTGTAATGATGCCTGGAAGAAGTGACCACGCAGCTGTGAAGTATTGTAACCCCGGCGGCTCTTCCTGCGGTACGATCCGAGAGATACTGCCCCGTAGACTGGCCTCGCCAAGGGCTAGAACTAATAGCACGATACAGCTTTCAGGACCGTCTCTGAACCCATTGGACAAGGCTGTCCTATATTGGCTTCGCCATGTATAGGGACTCACACAGGCATACCATATATTGACTGTATTGAAATAAGCTTTAATATAAGCCTGAGTGTTAGAAAGATTAACACAGGGTGTCGTCTTGGTTATAGTATGGAGTGGCTCCCGTGACATCTCCAGTTTAAGCAGAGTTTGAGGATCGTAGGGTCGAGGCACAAGATCGCGGATAAACGGCCATTGAAGTAGGTGTAGTGTGGCGTTGGTGTGACATTTGGGCATGGTTGAGATGTTGGTGCCCACAGGTATACTTCCCCACGTGCCTAGGCCGTCATTGTATATGAACCTGTTCATGTTGGACGAGCTAGATAAGAAGGTATGATCACCGCTAACTGTGGTACTGTGGCTCATGGATGGCGAGTTCGCGGGCACGTGTATGCGGTGGGCCTGGGATGTAGCAACATTTATATGCAAAAAGCTTTCAATCCGGTTCAGATGTTCCAGAATTAGCTTGTCGCCAGCATCGAGTTTCACGCCCGGTTCTCTGTAAATGCAATCGGCGCCGAGTTCAGTGCAAAGTTTACATTTCGGCTTGTGGCCATCGCAACGTGACTTGCGAGAACGGCATACTTCACACTAAGCATAGGAAACCGTGATTTATATAGTGAGCCTTTGGTCTAGTGAAGGGAGCATGGGCAATACTTACGGCGATAGTCGCCCTCCTGCGAGGATAATCTGCCGTCGAATCGCTAATCTTTCTCTTCAAAGACGTCAGAAACGAGTCATTACCTGACAGCGACAGCGCGGCAGATGTGTTTGTGCCCGACGACTGAGATAGCAAGCATGATCGGCCCATTGAGTGGTGCGATTTGGCGTTGCGGCTGCTCATTGTGCGCTTAGCCTTGAGCTCAGTAGAAGACTTCATGTCAGACGTCATGGGTGCTGCGACTGATGTCGACGGAATGATGTCGACGGAAGCTTGGCTCTTATCTGAACGTATACCACATATAGCGAGAAGCAAACATTAATGTGCGGAAGGCGATCGGGACGTGAGATTAGACAAGCAGCAGAAATTTTCGATTCCTCGAAACTCCAGCGTGAATTACGGCATGGAAGACAACCGAAAAAAGTTTATAATTGTAGTGTACACATAGGCATTTATTTTGACCTGTCAAATTCAGTCTGGACAGATAAATGGAGAAGCTAGCGGAAGATCTCAGAAGGATTGATGAAGGCGATGGAGCCATTATGGCTATTAGCGCCCGAGTTGCGTCTAGTTTAATCGCCAATGAGGCAATTTTCGAAGTAAACGTGATGGATTGCAACACCAGGCGACGGCAGACGACGATCAGCTTTAAAGAATCCTGGCTATAGGGCCTGAGTTCTGCACAGTTTGTCTCAGTTTGTTCTTCAAGCCATACTGATTATGAATACTGATTATGATACTCAAGCCGGAGGAATAAGGACGATGCCTCCAAGTGGAGCAGCTGATTGAGAAGCCAAGTGGAGGATGTGGTGGGTTAACGGCCAAGGATCAAAGCAAAGCGCTTTGTAGTTTGATGGCGGGTTTCCTGATGGCCCTGTACCGAGATTAAGGCTGTGGCGAGACTGATGTGTCGGGACAGGTGACGGGGAGCGATACAAAGCCAGGTCCCCAGTCCTGGGCATGTGGTTTTTTTTTTTTTTTTGCCCGACGGGCAGGGCAGGGCGGACAGTTATATGGAGGCAAGACTTGTGCGGCTGTCGACAAGGGCATGGAGGTATGAAGAAG
Source organism: Atkinsonella hypoxylon (assembly GCA_000729835.1). Taxonomy (NCBI): domain Eukaryota; kingdom Fungi; phylum Ascomycota; class Sordariomycetes; order Hypocreales; family Clavicipitaceae; genus Atkinsonella; species Atkinsonella hypoxylon. Next base: position 35,184 of record JFHB01000137.1, read on the forward strand.
TCAGCTTGACTAGACCAGGCCATTAGTTGTTGAAAGAACCCTCGTCTGGCAATGGAGCATTGAAGCACAGTGCCATCAGTAGATACGTGACGATCTGGGCTCATGACTGGGCTGATGACTGGGCTAATGACCGGGCTAATGACTGGGCAGCTGGATACTCGCACAGTGCGATATAGCCACAAGTTGGGTTTTCCGCCTATGTGGGCCCGCGGAACGGAGTGCTTTAAATAGCTAGAACCCCTGCTTACTTACTAATCCACCGGGGAAAATCCCTGTAGCAGGGAGGGGAGGGGGGGAGAGTGAGGACCACCGGGTCGGCGGCGCCCCGGAGTGCTTTTTATTGAATGTCACATTTTTTTTTTTTTTTTTTTTTTTTTTTTTTCCAAGTTGCGACGCATTAGACTAGGCACTTGGGTACTTGGAGTGAGGTGCGCTTGAAGTGCCAAGCTCTGTTCTTGCATTCTGTGAGCCCGGTTCTGTGCGCCTCTCTGTGATTTTTTATCAATTCAAGTCAAGGTGATGGGATGTTGCGCCAACATTGTTACTACATACGTACCTAGGTAGGTAGGTACAGAGTTTCTTTTCTTTTCTTTTCTTTTCTTTTCTTTATTTCATCAATTATTTACCTACAATAAAGTTCAGTCTAGCCGCTGTTAGCTTCTTGCTCTCTGCTCTTAGAACGTGCCATGCACTTTCTCCACTTAGTTCGGAGAGCAGCCTAGTGCGCTTAGGAGAATGAAGTTCAAGGGCTCCTCCTCCTGAACGCTGTTGCGTTGTTATGTAAGTTTGGCTATAAACCGCAAAAGCCGCTGCCCTCAAAATCGTATCAGCCATGGCTATAACATAAACCACTTGACCCTCAAAAGACGCAAGAAAGTAGTTTGCTTATAGACAGAATCAATACTACGACTGGGATATATTTAACAGTAAGTATTAAAAGATAGAAAAGCTTAAGAGATAACACAAAGCGGCACAAGAGGTAACTAATGCAGAAGCTCTTGTGGAAGAAGGTGCTCTTTGCAAGAGAAAATGTAAGAGAGAACTATTTCCTCCTTCCTTCTCTAAGAGAGAGAAAAGACTTCTACATATATAACCAACCTTCTACTTACAGTAGTACTGAGAGTTACTAAGGGTTACCTAGGTTGGTTGACCTAGAGAAGGACTGTGCGCAGCTGTGCATAGTCTAGATTCTATGAATATATACAGCCTGTTTCAGAACTAAGATTAAAAGGTTACTTAATTATAAGATTATAAAGTTAAAGGTAAAAAAGAAGGGAGAACTAAGTTCCTCTTGCGATAAAGCCAAATAGATTGCGTTTTTATCGAGCTTCCGGGCTTGCATTAGACCTATAAATCAGAGCAACTCTCCCGCTATTGTGCCTTGACCTTATGCTCCCTAGCAATACATTTGCAACCAACTTTGCAAAGAAATTTTCTTCCCTTCTCGATTTACTACAATGAAGCTTAGTTTAGCTGCTGTGAGCTTCTTGCTGTCTGGCCTTGGAATGTGCCATGCACGTCAGCCACGCGGAGAAGTCGAGGGAAGAGCTATTGAATATTGTTGCCTTGCTATGTAAGTTCAGCTATGCAACGCAGAGAGCAGCCCATGCTAATGAGATTGTAGGACATGGAATGCGGGTACCAAAAGCTACAGTAAGCGCCGGGCTTTTTCTGGGGTTCATCCCAGAATTACCGACTGGGATGTATTTGGGGATAGTACATGTTATGTTCATATCGAACCCGGTAAGGGGCTGCCGAGCAAAAAACACTGTAAAGATTGGAAAGCCAAAAAACTAGCCTGTCGTGAGACTCCGGATTCATTGGTGGTGAGTCTTGAGTTTAAGTATGACCCTGATCACCTGAGCGCATGTAATCACTAGACAATTGCTCGAAGATAACAGACACACGAGGGAGAAAAGAGGTTTTCTTTGCAAGAGAGAATGTAAGAGAGAAATGTTTGCTTGATTCATTCTATTTAAGAGAGATAAAAAGAGTTTTGTATGTATTCATCCGGCCTTCTACTTACAGCAGTACCGAGAGGTACTAAGAGTTACCTAGATAGGTTAGCAAGCAAACAAGCAAGCAAGCATTACAATGGGATCTGCAACGATTATGTGTTTCAGTCCTTCAAAACCCAGAGGTCTTCGCGTCGTTGCTTCGTGTGCCCCGCCGCTCGACATCAAATCAATAATATTCTCTGGTTTCAGAAATGGCAAGAGAAATGTAAATGCCGCGGACACGTCTCCTTCCCCCTTGACGCAGCATCCATTTCTCTATAAAGACTGCAAGGTTTCTAGTTTGTACCATCACGCTAATGGTGTAAAATCATGGCTATCCATACTACAGTTGCCCTGTCCAACCTACTGTTTGAGTATAAACAGCAGAAAGATACGCCGGTGCAAGTGGGAATCACCAACATGTGACCAATGATGTGGTCTTCAGGACGCAAGGTGTTAACTTTCTGTTTTGAATAAATTAAGATACATTCCAAGGAAGTCGCAGCGAGCCGGGATGTGATCTGCCTCTCCATGCCACCATTTTCTATTCCGTACGTGCGCACGGTTTGAAGAACGTCCTTCTGATAATGTATGTAACATGTCCAAATCCATATAGCACCATCACATGAGTGTGAAAGGTGGGGAAGTGATAACTATCAGTTTCCCTTCTTTGGAAGTCACCTCCGAGATTTGTCCCCAGACGCTGGCATACCCAGCAAATTCATCGAGCTTGCGGGACGAAGAATCCCTCTCGCTGTGCACAACATGCCCATCTCTGCTGACTACAGCAACCAGAGTTCCAGCTTTGTGGATGGAGAACTGGCGGGCAATGAGCACCTCAGGGTACTTTCGGGATTTAAGTAAGGCTTGCCGTCTTGGCATCAATGGACAAATTGATTGGGAAATTGGAAATTATTTCAGTGCTGTTCTCGGGGTCAAATTTGATGCCAGGGCACTTTCATCTCGAGAAGAAACAGCGCGATCTGGCATCAGGCTAAACTCACCACGAAGTTCTTGTATCAACAAGGCTATTGATCAAAGAAAGAGCACATGCAATGAAATCAGCCCCTGATCATTTGTCGGGTGCTTTTGTTCCAGATTCGTCCCCAGTTCCTCTTATCTTGCGTACGAAGCGAGGTTAGACTCGGGCATAGTGTCACCACATCACGCACTTCGTGAACTAAGCACATTGTCACTTTAAGTCAGTTTACTTAAGTTGATTGACCACCGCTCTGTAATGATAATGTCTCCTCGCTCAATGCGCAAGTTTTCCCATGGTCCGCCGCTGAATTTCCTTTTCAAGTCAACCCGAAATTAAATATAATCAACAACGCCATACACCAGCTCCAACATTCCAAGTCACTGCATGTGCCCTTCACTCCCCTCATGTACCGCCTCCTCAGTATGATTCCCTCAAAAAATTCAAATTCTTCGTCTTTTGAATATAATTTTCGTTCCTGAGCCTAGTCCCTTGCGTCCTGGAGGTCTCAACCAGCTGGCGTGGCAGTGCCTTTAGAGTGCGACATACTATACGGAGCCTACAATATAGTTTGTCAGCGATGCTTTGAAAACAAGTTGGGGTATCAATAGCTGCACCTACCAGGACCTCCTTTGCATTACAAATTCTCCAAGCCAGCTTTCGCACATTTCTGTCTGCCAGAACGACCGCGGGTGCAAATTCAATGCCAAACATTTCGCGAATAGCATACACTATTCGCTTGGCGTACTTCCCGTCCCGCTCCACATGACTGCCGAATGGCTCTTCCACATTGCTTGGAGCAATATTAGGATCCCGGTCCAGGCAGTTTTGTACGACAGGCAGAATGGCAGACTCGACTGATTGGGCGTAAATACCCTTGGCGTCAAAGGTGACATCATCCTCGGCAAATTGAGCAATGCGAATCTCAAATGGCTCGGAAATAGCCATCACGATGTGCTTGCCATCGTGATGGTATCGGAACTCGAAGACGCCCTGCGTCCACCATAATTTGTCACCCTGGAAGAGCACCTCGCCCTCGACAATGTCAGGTTCGGATGAGTCACTTTTGGGGCAAGGACGCTCGGGTACGACAATGCTGCTGTCACCTGTCAGTGAGTCGTAAGGGCCCTCGTTCGTAGGGGCCCAGCGTCCTAGAGATGGCACTTCCGTAGTCTCGCGGGATCGATTGTCCGTAACCATGTACAAGCCAATCCAGTCCTTTTTGCTATGATTCCCAGGCGCTTTCCATTTGACTTTTAGGGGTGCGCCGTATTCGTAGACCATAGTCTTAATAGGCTTAGGGAACCGCCCAGTGAAGCTTTCTTTGCCGGTCGCACGGTCGTGGATGGAAGATTGCTGAGAAGGCGTGCCTTCGATCGAAAGTGAGTACTGCTTGGGATCAAGGCCCGCAAGATCGGGCGAGATCTTTGTCAAGGTAAGGCGCGCTGGTGCGATATTGAAAAGAGCAGAAGTGTCCCGCACAATAGTCTTGACTCCAGAGGCGAACTTGGGTCTTGCAGTGTCAATGAAGTCTTCCACAAAATGAGTCGTATCGTCCATGACCTTATCCACACTTTCTTGCCAGCCCTTGATGGGGGTAGGCAATGAGCGCTTAATAAATTTGGTAAGGCCAGCTTCGTCGCGCATGCTTCTGCCGTAAATCTTTTGCATATGCGGCCTTTCAATGTACGAAATGTAGAATAGGGTGAGGAGCTGCGTCACAATAGCCATGATAAAGATAGCTCTACTCCATGTTATCAAGGCGGCGCCCCAGACCCCGGCTGTTCCAAAGATTTTTTCAGGGTTGTTGAGAAATCGATAGATCGACGTGTACGTGAGCTTAGCTTCTTGATCCCGGAAGAAATCTCCACAGAACCAGCCGAACTCACCCAAAGATTCGTAAACACTGAACGCAGTCCATAGCTGCAAGGCAATCAACCCACCACCGATGACGTGCTTTAGGAGCACCAGGCCATAACCCCAATCAGCGGGCCAGGAATACATCTTGTAGCAAGCAGCTACAAAGGAAGTATTGCACATAACCATACTGATGTGATACATGCCCTTCCACTGACGCCAAGCCTCGCCTTCACTTTCACCGTATTTAAGGAAGTGGCGAGTCCACATTTTAGTCTTGGATTGTCTATCAAGAATGATGCCAAGTCCAAGATGGTACCATATACGCCATAGTAGCGCATGAGCTACGAAAAATGCTTGCCAGAACGGAGTCTTTGGGGTGGCCAGGACGAGAATGGCTACGTACGACGGCAAAAGCACAACCATGGAGTCTGGTACTCTGAAAAGGTCCATGTTCGAGAATCCAACCATGTTGTGAACAGGAACTAACATTTCTTGTGATGTATTGGGAGCAGTAGCTGGGCGGTCGGCAGAGCTGTGGTCGGCAGACATTTCGAGGCTCACAGTAGAATCACTTTGGATCCGAGACAGGTCCTTCCTCCGCGGTGAAGGAGGGTTGTAAGTCTTTTCGATGTGAGGGTTCTCCACAATCACAAGGAAGGCGAATTGAGCGGCATGGGCGATTATGGAGATGAAGAGAACCTCATAGCTGGCGGCCATCATCGAGATGCCGTAGTAGCCAGCGTACCCAATCGAGTACATTGGATGAGGAGCCATCTCGAACACGCCATCAAAGGTTAGGTCCTGATCGATGAGATAAAAGAAGTCTCCCCAGTACCACGCGAAGTCCTTGACGACTCGATGAGCGTCAAGTTTGACCCATACATTGAATCCAACAAGAGCGATGCCCAATGTCCAGCGACAAATACCGGCAAGAATAGTCTCCCCTTGTGGTTGATGACCACAAACGATAGCGAAGAGACAATATGATACGAAATCACACATCAAAATCAGGTCGACGAGCCTTCGGAAAACTAACCAGGTGTTGTACTCAAGAGGTGCTGTTTCAAATTGGTAATCTTCAGGGATCTTTGCTTCGAGTTCTCGTTTTAGGAGCTTGTAAAGCCACGGTCGAGGGTTATGGCCTGTTTCAGGGTTCTCAAACAGTTTCCAACGCTTGGCCCAGGTGATTAGGCGCCGATGGCGGGATTGAACGTGAAGTAACATGCCAATGCCAATATTATAGCAGCCTCTCCAAAACAAGAAAGTGACAGCGAAAACGGGCCGCTTTCCTTCTGCGGGCAGCATATAAGCAGCGACAATCATGGAAGCTAGTATGGCAAGCACAACTGCATCGGACAGGTTCTTCGGCTGTCGCGGGTCCAGCAGCTGAGAGACCATATCGTGCGTGGTGGGCACGATGAAGACTATGCAAGTAGACACTCGTCAGCTCGTTGCAATCGCCATATGTTGCGAGTCACAATTGTTCGATGACATGGCAAAAGTTGGTCCAACTCACTGGTGCCATCTGGTGTACGTCCGTACGTCTTCTTAGACGGGGCCTTGGTTTTGGGGTTCTCGGAGTCACCTGCAGGAGTCTGGCCTTCGACCGAAACGCTTTGTGGCTTGTCGGCTGTGGAAGAAGCTCTGGTCTGTCTCTGACGGAGCCCAGAGGCTGCCGCCTCCGAACTGCTGCCGTTACTCATTATTTTCAACGACAATCGACGTGTTGATGTCCATGAAATGGAATGAAGTACGACGAAGAAGTAAAGACAAGAAGCCAGCAGCAACACTGGGGATGAGGGGACAGGCGGGACAAGTAGAAGGATAAATGTGGGCTTTCATCGAGTGGTTCTCCATATGAAACACGGAATTGTGTAGTTGCCCATTTTGAACGGACAGCACTGAGTACTGAGGAAGCTGATCGCGTGCCTGCCAAGCGCAATTGCAATTAATTGTTGGATAGCTCCCACCTCCACTCTACTCTTGCACTTCACTTTAGCAGACGGACTGGGGCAGGGCCGGAGCCACCAGACTCCGTACTGCTAAAGCTGCTGCGGTTAATTCATAGTTAGCTCAGGCACCCCGTTGTTGTCTCGCAAGTGCGGGGCCATAAGTTCGCCCAGCCATAACCCAGATAGAGCGAGCCCCTCGAGGGGATCACAGGTTACACAACAGGTCCTGCCGCATTGCAACAGTCATCTATCACCTATGTATGTCACGATGAACTCTGTGCCAAATCTCAGTGCAACCCCTGCATTTAGGGCTAGCACCGGTATTAGAACGATTTCGCAGCACGTCAAGCGAGAAGTCACTTGACCGCTGCCCACTGTTGGCTGACAAAGTCCCAGGCACAAACGGCCCATAAAGCGAATGCAACTGCTTGTATCTCTACCAGGACAAAAATGTCCACTTCATCACCAAATTGGCAGAGCAGATGCTGCATGTCTTATGGTCATGAGTGCCACTGGTCAATTGTATAGGCAATCACTCCCCTGGGTTTGCAGGTCGATCCTGCCGACAGGCCGATCGAACCCTTCGGAGCGTCAACGTCAACGGCAACGACAACGACGACGGTCAATCATGGTCTCTTGCACCCTAAAACATTTGCATTTGGATCTTGCTCGACGGAGTATAGAGTACTTGTTGCGTATTACCCCAAACAGGAAGGTTTAGGCCACCACATGCAGGAGCCCACAATCACAAGCAAAACATTCGGGTGCAGCTAACTACGGCTCGATGTGACGTTTAGTGGAAGAAACAAGTCCTTACTGAGCACATATTCCACCGTCGTGGTCCAGTCGGGTTCTGCGGTGTTCTTGCGCGACTTCTTAGCTGTTTCAGGATTGCTGGTCATCCGCTTCGGCATTTCGTATCCAAGTCTGGTAAACCGTGGCGAGTATACATAGGCTCATGCCAAATAGAACACTGTCGTGCATGTCCGACTCGCTCACCGGACATGGGCAAGATGGGATGAACAGCATAGCATAGCGCCAGCAATTGACTGCCTCCAGCATGTTGCACTGATTCCATGTCTCAACCTGATAGCAGGTGTACATATACAAAACCAACCGGAAAAAAATGCCGGGCAGCAACACCTTTGCAATTCAAGAAGTCTAACGCAAGGACGCTCACAAGCGACGGCACTGCACGATGAGTTGGTCTCCGAACTTTGATCACCTTCAAACCAGACCCTCCCAAAGTTGCCATGAAAATGCATTAACCCAAATTCCCGAATACCCTATAACAACGGACAAAGAGCTTACTGAGCCTTCTTGGCGAACTCAACCCGCAGAATAAGATGCTTGAAACCAAATCCATCCATCTTGTTGCAAGCCTTGACGGCATCCCCACGATCTGCAAAACTGATAAAAGCGAATCCCTTGGCCATACCAGTTTCCCTGTCCTTGGCAAGAAATACTCTGGTGACGCGTCCAAAACGCTCGAACATATCCCGCAGTTCTCCTTCCTCGGCCATTTCCGAAACCTATCATCGTAGTTAGTGGTCGTACACCAACGGGCATTTGAAGCAACTCGCGCAAGACCATGACTTACATTTGTGACACGTAGAGTAGCAAAGTCGTCTCTCTCGCCGTACTTGGAGCCTCCCATACGCTCTCCAGAAGCTCCACCGGCACGGTCTCCCCGAAGAGCAGGAGGAACATAGGAACCCTTCTTGGCGCCAGCATTGCCCGCACCAGCGTCGTCCAGCATGGCAGCAGTAGCGCCGCCCGTCTCTGGTGTGGCGGTCTCCCCGATGGGAGCCATGGTGTCCTTGTATGGACATCTGGCCGTGAAATGTTCGCCATTGCAAATACGACATTTGACCTTCTTGTCCTTGAGCTTATCCTTCATTGACTGGGCGTTGGGGTCCTGGCTCTCGTCCTTGGCATCCTTGCGCCAGTTGATACTAGGTCGGAAGATGATGTTCTCACCAACGGAGGTGGTGTCGGCAGCAGGGCCAGGGCCATCCTTTGCACTGAGGCCAAACTTGGCCCAGGTTTTTCGATCGGCGACTCGGGGGTTGACCTTTTCCTTGTGTGTGACGTATCTGACGCGACGAGTGGTCTTTACTTTCTGTCCTTGGTCGTTGTATCGAAATGTGATGATGGTTTTGGTTCCATCCTTGTTAGAAATCGTCTGAGGGGGCGGCAGGTCGGTGGACGGCTCCTCAATGTCATCGTCGTCGGCCCAGTCGTGCCTATTTTGGTGGTGGGGTCAGTATCGCCAAACATGCTGTCAACTTGTGTTGGCAATAATTACTCACTTGGGCTTTGGGGGCGCTGTGATGGCCATGGTTACGTCTCCTTAATGTCAACGATGCTCTGTCAGTTTGACCGTAGCTTTGGTCGCTTCGCGCCGTCGTTTCTGGCTACAGGGTCGTCTTTGCAATCGTGGGGTTTCTCGTTCTATAGACGAATTTCACTTTTTCGTGCGATGCATTCGTCGTGGGGCACGAGCTCGTCGAGCCACAGTGTGTGTGGCTTGCACAAGGGTCACGTGAATAGTTCGTGGCTCGAGAACTGGTATCTTTCAATTGTATTCCGTATTACTGGCCGTAATTATCGTTTTGAGGTCCCAAGGATGTGTCATGTTTATTTTACTGTCGACACTGTGCTTACTCCAGTCGCACTAGGTCTCAACGAATATGGATATGACCAAGCTGAGAACAATCAATCACGTCTATATCATTATGTGTGATATTCTTTTGCAGGCTATTCCATGGTGTGACTGCACACAAGCAGAATCAATTGCTCGGCACACACGGACCAAGATGAAGGAGGCAAAGGGTGGCGCAGTACATACCACGTAATCACGCAGCTGTTCGCAACAGTAATAATCCGACACCAACACTACCGAAAGCCCCATTTGTGGCGCTGATCGTGTCCTTTAGAGTTTTGACTAACTACTTGTAATGATTCCAAGGACCAACGTAATATTGGCGACATCTCTTCCCATCTCTTTTTACCTCCCCCTCGTCAACCTTCTCTTTTTCATGTCGTGAGACGATTTAATCCAGCGAAGTATCTCGACCGACCGGCGAAAGAGTATAAACCTTAAATTACATCAGTACATATCGACTTTCGCAATGAACAATAAGGGTGAGGTGCCTCCTCCATATGGCGGCGCTGGCTCTCCGCCTCCTTTGGCACCCAAGCCCGCATACAGTGGCTCACCGGCTCCGTTCGCAGGAGATCAGGGCCGATATCAACCTCCTGGCCACCAGCAGCCCTACTATCAGCCACAGCAACAACAGAACTACTATCAGCCAGGTCCGCAGATGGGATATAATCAGCAGCAAGGTCCCTACCCTGCCGGTCAAGGTCCATACCCTCCCCAGGGACAATATGGGCCACCCCAAGGGCAATATGGTCATCCGCCGGGACAGTTTGGTCCCGGCTACGTCCCTCAACAGAGGCGCGATAACAAAGAAGGTATCATGGCCGGATTACTAGCTGGTTTGGCATGCTGCTGCTGCCTGGATTGTCTCTTCTGAGAAGATTCAATGTACGCGATGAGTCGATGCTCTGCAGTTGTTTAACATGGCCGTCTTTGAGCTGCCTTCAACATCCTCCACGAGCAAATTTCTGTACTAAGGACCCGCTTCGTCACTTGCGAATGGTCAACTAGACATTTCACTCCCTTATATCTTATTTTTCTCGAAAAGACACCGTGGAGATATTTTCGCAAACCAATCGATCATCGATCGAACTGTTCAGAAAGGTCCCGGCCCGGTCCTGTTCCGTGCACTTTTGGGTTATATGTCTCAAATTCGTTATTCATTTTGGCGTTGGAATGGTACAAAAGATGTCACCCCCGCACATTTTTGTTCTGTGCTTCCGCGGTTATTGTTTACCTGGACTGGTAGCTCTTGAAAATAATGCCATCTACATAAACTATATATTTCGAGGTGTACCTGGTGCGTGAGCTAGTTTCGGATCCATGGTAACCAACTTTGTAAGCCTAGTGCCATGGAGAAATGCACGACGCATATGCACGTCGATGAAATAAAGGTAGTGGGGGCCAAATGGAAGGACGGCCGACCGATCCATGTGTAAGGAACAGCGTTTTGATTATTGCATCCTGTAACCCTCATTTTGTGGCATATTCATTATGATTAGGTATAAGCTACTTGTTCGACAGTTATTAACGCATCAGTTCACTAGCTTTGAATCCAGAGCGATCAATGCAGAGAGACCACGCCATTTCAGGAACATGTTGTGAAAGCGGGAAGAGCGGCAGCTTGCATTGTACCAGACGTTTGTGCTAGTCCACATGGTTTCAGCAATAATAGCTCTGTATTCAATGCCTTTGATGCTAATCAGACTCACCCAGGAACAGGCGATAGAGATGGTATCACTCTTGACCTCTCCTGTTGGTATCTGAATATGTCCCGGGTGGTCGTCTCGATTTTAAATATCTTCGAACCTAGATTGAAGACGCACGCACGCATGCATGCCTCAAAGCTCGAAGCACCTCATCAAGAGTCGAGTGATGTGGCTTATGTGTCCCTTGATCAGCAACGAACAGCCCGGTTCTGCATCTGCATCTGCACTTGCATCTGCGTTTGATGTTTTCTTTGGTTTCAGCTTTGATAGCCTGGGCGCTTCCGCACCCTCTTGAAATGGACATGTCTCATTTGGCGCCACACGTAGCATTCCTGGTCCATGTCGAGGTTGCGCGCTTGTCGGCGGCTTGCAGGCGAGTGAGAACCCAACAACAGGCCGCAATTAGCAGAACATGAAGCAACCGGCAAACCATGCCCGTTTCTTCCTCCCAACTTGGCTATGCTCGCGTGGAATAAATGAACGACGGCCAACCACGTCCCTTTGAAGGAACCTGTGTTCGGGCCAAGTGTGCCGGCGGGACCTATCAACAGTTGCCAGCTTGTCATCGCCTTGATAGCGGTGTGTGTGTGGGTGGCCATGAAGTGCTGACGCGGGGTGATTGGGGTGGTCAAAATTTGCTTAGCATAGACACAAGTTGCGGCAGCATCGTGAGGTCATGAAATCTGTCCCCCATGTACCCGATTCATCTGTCAATACCGAGCTCGGCAAGCTACGTCGTGCCCTGCTACGTCCCTGCTACGTCCCTGCTACGTCCCTGCTGTGTCCCTGCTGTGGCACGGTGGCATTGCCTGTCTTGCCTGTGTGGTACCTGGCCCACAGCGCACTAACAAGGCACTTGAACACCTTGCTCCCGTGCCTGTACTGGTCTGGTGCCAATCGACGCCGCCCATTCACAGCCTCTGATGTCACGGAGTTGGACCCAATCCTGCCCACATTTTGTGAGATCAAATAGATTCATGACGCGCTTGCTAGTGTTGGGCATGGGGAGCTAGAACATGCAGACCTTCCCTCGGTCTTAAACCCTATCTGCTCCTTTCCTTTCTCCTATGCTGTCTTTGTTTTCCCGCGATTATCAGCCAGACGGCATTGAATGCGTCGGTTGCTTTCTTTTGGACGGATTTTGCTTTCTATTATTCTTGTATTCAAATGCCCTCCTTATCTCTCATACTTCTGTCATCATCTCTCCCCTGATCGAACTTGACGAATTGGCGACAACCATCTCCTCCCCGTCTAGCCCTTGAGTATAAGAGACTCATATTTTGATGAAGCAATCACTTTGGCCTGAACGCTCACGCTTCGAAACATACGATATCAACCATGGCGTCGCCATTACCGGAGGGTGTTGGGTCATGGTTCCGGCATATACTACCGCCTTTGCCACGGTCGGCCGCTTCTGCCTCCCAACATCTGGCAGGTTTTGCTCGCGCCGATAATGATCCAATAAAACACCCACAAGACAAAGCTGGGCTGGGTATTGTCAATTTCCTGACGGCTATTAGTGTTGCTGTTGCAATCTTTGCTGCACAGTTCACCTTGTTCGCGCTTCTACGAAACAAACTAGCACGGATATTGTATGTGACCATGACTAGAAACAACTTTTCCGGCGGCATGATTTCCCCTTGTCGCAATCAGAAAGTTGGCAATTTTTCTGTGGTTGTTAACTTGAATTTGCAGTAAACCTAAGACCTATCTCGTCCCTGAGCGCGAGCGCACCGAGTCACCGCCAAGAAATATCATTGCCATGATCCGAACCTTGATTCTCTATCGCGATCGTGATGTAATCAACAAATGCGGCCTGGATGCCTATTTTTTCCTCCGATATCTCAAAACGCTCCTAGTTATTTTCATTCCGATATGCTGCATTGTTTTACCTATTTTAGTCCCCATCAACTACGTAGGAGGCAAAGGTCAAAATATCGACATTAATGACCAGGAAAAAGCCAGCAACGCTACGAACACGACACCTGAAGCTCCAACAGGTCTTGGTACACTGGCCTGGGGTAACATCACTGCTGAGAACACCAGTCGTTACACCGCTCATCTTGTCATGGCTATCCTAGTCGTGATTTGGGTCTGTACTGTGGTTTTCTTCGAGTTGCGAGTGTACATCAAGATTCGGCAGGATTACCTCACAAGTGCTGAGCATCGCCTTCGTGCTTCAGCCACTACGGTTCTCGTCAACTCAATCCCAAAGAAGTGGCTGACGGAAGAGGCGCTTATGGGGCTGTTTGACGTGTTTCCGGGAGGAGTCAGAAATATCTGGCTCAACAGAGACCTTACGACGCTTCTGGACAAGATTTCGCTCCGGGATGACATACACAAGCAGCTTGAATCTGCCGAAACAGACCTAATCAAAGCGGCCAAGAAGGCTCAGCTCAAGCAAGAAAAGGCCGAAGAGAAGAAGAGGCGTAGGAAGCTTAATCTCAAGGCATTGTCTAAGAAGGAGCAGGCCGATCGCGACGCCGAACAAGACGCTGAGGCTGACCGCCTGGCTCGTGTTGATCACGGAACAGATGCAGGACAACAAGAGCAAGATGTTCCTCACAAAGTCGATACCGCAATACATGAATATCAGCTCGGCAGTCAAGGCAGAGCTCATAGCCGAGAGAACTCACAGGATGAGGCTAAAAAGTCTCAAGATCGCTTTAATCCTCTGCACCATGTCGAGGTCGGCTTGAAAGGGGTAGCCGGGATCGCGGGCAAAGCCGGTCGCGAGGTTGAGAACGCTATCGGTACAAGTAATGGCTTTATGGCAATGTCCCCTGCTCAGGGCGCTACTCCTTGGAATACTTCGTCTCCGCCTCCGCCTCCGGCAGATTCGTTGGAAGCACAACGCACAAATTCCCCTGGCGGTTCCATGTTTACAAGTGGCTCAACAAGAGTCGTAAAGAAGCACCAGAGACATGGACATGGTCACTCCATGGATAATACCGTTCGGAAACTAGACAACATTGACGACATGTACATGAACGAAAAATCGAAATTTTGGCAGTTTTGGAAACCACCCCCTGGTGCCTACACGTCTCCCGTCCCTCAGGGTGCAAAGGCGTCTGACCCGACTGACGAAGAATCAATCTGGCAGTCATTCAAAAATGCGCTTCCATTTATGGGCCCCAAGCAAGAAGAAATCAAGTACGATGACGCCTACCACACTGAGTACAAGATGGACATGGACACCGATGCAGCGTGGGCCAAATATCTCAAGAAAAAGGATCGACCGACGCATCGACTTCCCCTTTTTGGTGTGACATGGCTCTTTGGAGTGCCATTTATCACCAAAAAGGTGGACACAATTTACTGGTGTCGGCAGGAGCTGGCGCGTTTGAATCTCGAAATTGAGGAAGATCAGAAGCACCCTGAAAGGTTCCCGTTGATGAGTTCGGCCTTCATCCAGTTCAACCATCAAATCGCTGCACACATGGCGTGCCAAAGTATTGTGCATCATTTACCGAAACAAATGGCTCCGCGACTAAACGAAATCTCGCCTCGTGATGTTGAATGGGGAAACATGGCAGTCAACTGGTGGCAGCAATGGGTTCGCACGTTCGTTGTCGTCACGGTTGTCCTTGCGATGGTCATCCTTTGGGGTATTCCAGTTACTTGGACAGCAGCACTGGGGCAAGCGGACTCCATCATAAAAGACAGCGATTGGCTTTCTGGACTGGAGAGGAATAAAACGTTGGCAAACCTTGTGAAGGCCGTATCAGGTGTCTTGCCAGCCGCTGTCTTGGCGCTCCTACTGATTCTTGTCCCAATTATATTCGGCTTTCTAGCTGGGTTCAAAGGCGCTAAAACAGGCTCCGAAAAGACGGAATTCGTTCAGAAGTATTACTTCATATTTTTATTTGTGCAAGTGTTCTTGGTTGTTTCCATCGCTTCTTTCGTCTTCAAGTCGCTCGACCAGTTTATCGGGAACATACGCGAATTGTCGAGCGTCACCGCTGTGCTGAATCTTCTCGCACAGAATCTACCCTCAGCCGCCATATATTTCTTCTCTTACATGATTCTACAAGCCCTCTCCACCAGCTCCGGTACTCTACTTCAAGTGGGTACACTGTTCATGTGGTTCGTCATGGCACCGATTTTCGACAGCACGGCCCGGAGCAAGTGGGTGCGAAACACGTCCTTGAACCAGGTAAACTGGGGCTCAATGTTTCCCGTCTATACCAACTTCGCCTGCATCGGTATTATCTACTGTGTCATCGCGCCATTAATTTCCATCTTTGCGGTCATCACATTCAGTTTGCTATGGCTTGCACAAAGATATGCCATGCTTTACGTGAATCGCTTCGAAACAGATACCGGCGGGGTGTTGTATCCTCGGGCCATTAACCAGACTTTCACTGGACTCTATTTCATGGAACTCTGCTTGGCGGGACTTTTCTTCATTGTTCAAAATCAGCGTGGTGAAGTCGCTTGCACCACGCATGGCATTATCATGGTTGTTGTGTGCATCCTCACCATATGGTATCAGGTCGTGCTCAACAAAGCATTTTCGCCACTGTTCAGATACCTTCCCATCACATTCGAGGATGAAGCCGTGCTGCGGGATGAGGCATTTCAGCGAGCGCAAGATATCCGGTTTGGTTTAGTTGACGAGGAGGAAAGTGAAGATGAAAGTGACGACTTCAAAAACAATGAGAAACAGTCGTGCATGGCCGAGACCAACAATGAGACCGAACTTCAACAGCTTGAGCCTGGCCGTGTAGATGGCACGCATCAACTCTTCAACCCAGTCAAACACGTTGGGACATGGGCCAAGGTTGGAGGAAAGCAAGTCGGTACGTGGGCTAAGGGAGGACAACAGCAGATTCGCAGGCTGAAGCAGCTCAATGGTAATTCTCAGGCTGCACAGTACCGTCGACAGCAGCGCAAGAAGGATTTAGAAGCCCAAAGGGCAATTGGGGCAGCTCTCTATGGCGGTTACCATGACGATATCGAAGACCTGACGCCCGAGGAGAGAGATGTCTTGACCCAGCACGCCTTTTTGCACAAGGCCCTGCGAACTCGACGACCCACCGTTTGGATTCCTAGAGATGACTTGGGCGTCAGTGACGATGAGATTCGCCGAACACATGCTTTCAGCGATTACATTGCGATCAGCAACGAAGGCACTGCTTTGGACAGTAAAACCCGAGTGGTCTACGGCAAGAGCCCACCAGACTTTTCAGAAGTCGACATCATCAATTTGTGAAAGGGGCAATAGAAACTGCCGCAGAGAGCAGGACTCGATAATCTCCCACAAAGTAGCTTCCGTGCTCCCTAAGTGGGAAGCCAGGTGGAAGTCCTGGATAAAGTAAGAGTGGTAGACGGACGACGGAAATACCCGGTGGAGCAAGAAGGCGCGAAGAATCCCTGGCTGGATAACACACTGCATAGCATGCATTCATTACACCAATTCTACGATTTCTTATTCCTGTTGGAACGCAACAGAGATTGATTAAATTACTTGGGTTGCAAAGTCCACCTTACAACTGATGCAAAGTGCACAAACAAGATGTGAAGTGACTTCGGCCGTCACCTGAGAAGCCTGACAATTTGTCTCGAAAATGGACTGGATTCTCCAGGTTTCTGTTCGTAAAGCAGGATGTTTCCCATATACCAGGCAATTCCGATGCTTAATCAATGCTCCAATGTCATGTTCTAAGTATAGTACAACGTAAAACTGCTAGCGCGTAAAACTCTATCTCCAAGTGTATCTAATTGTAAAAATAAAACATGACAAAAATAAAAACGATAAAGCCGCCGGATTCCTCGACGTTGATTTATACCTTTCGCAAGTGTCTACAAACTCACTCGCTCACCCCTCCCCGCTGCCTTGGTCTCCTCCAACTCCTTCCTTATAACCTCATTGAACTCATCCGGGTTATCAAGATAGAGGTGATGTCCAGCCTTGGGAATCACGACGACGCGCGCACTCCCATTCTCGTTGCGCTTCTCCTCCTCCGTTGCGTGCAGAAGAGCTTGTGCCTTGGCTTCTTTCAGTTTCTCTTCAGCCGCGAAACCGCCCGCTACGTCCATCCAGTCGTTCTCACCGTACATGAAGACGATGGGGATACCTGTTTCCCTGAGAGGCGTTGTGGAGCCTTTGGTGGGGGGTAGAGACTGTCGACCGACTTGGTGGATGCGGTTGATGATGGGGCGCCGGGCGTATGCGCCGGGAGCGAGGATGTAAGCTAGGGCGTATTCGCCGCTTCCCTTTTGCTTGAAGATGGAGAAGGAGTAGTCGTGGAGGGCTTGGGCCTCGTTGGGAGGGAGGTGATTGAAGCGGCGTGAGCTCCAGCCAGAGACGAAGCGGGGACCGAGGGGACCGGTGAAGCGGACGATGCTGAAGGGGGAGAAGTTGGCGTCCCAAAGCCAGACCAGCCAGCTGGGGAGGGGCCGCTTGGGAGCGTTTGGATTTCCGTTGGCGGCTTGTTGGTTCGCCTTCTTGACGGGGTCGTCCGTGGTGCCTTTAGTGGCGGCTTGTTGGTCCTGGGTAAATTCGTTTTGGACGGTCGACTCTGCGGGCTCGGGGAGGGAGGCGTTGACGGCGTACGGGTCTGCAGGTATGCCGACCGGCGACGCGAGAAGCAGCTTCTTCAGGTGACCCGGGTACTTGATGGCGTAGGAAACAGCGAGATAGCCACCTAGCGAGTGGCCCAGGAGCGTGAAGCGCTCGATCTTCCGGGCCTTTCGCCACTCCTCCAAGGCGTCGACGAACCAGCTCTCGGCCTCTTGGATCTTGTCCTCCTCGCCGCGAGCGCGGATCTTGAAGGGCGGTCGCGACGAGTTGCCCATGCCGAGCATGTCGAGGGCGTATAATTTCAAGCCGGGGATCCGCGTGATGGGCTCGAAATTCTTGAAGAAGAAGCCCAGGCCGGCGCCGTAGCCATGGAGCATCACGAGCGTCTCCTCCACCTCTTCGCCTTCTCTCTCGACGCAGACTTCATTGAGGGCCCGATTCTTGCCCGACAGCTGGACTAGCGAGCGGCGCCATGTTCTGGTTCCGTAGGGATCAACCGTGGTTTGGGGAGTCGCAGCGGTGAGGCTGGCGGCTGATTCTTTCAAGTACGGTATCAGCGAGAGGACGTTGCGCTCAGCGACGTGAGGCGTGACGCTGGTCCACTATGTATACCATTTAGCACCATTTCACGCGTAAACTGGCACAAAGCTTTGCCCTCGTAGAGGACACCTCGTAAAGGCTTACCCATTGATAAGCGGCGTCTTTGTAGCCCAGCGGAAAGTACGCCGAGGGACCTTGCTGCGCGGGTTTCTGCTGCGCGAGCTGGTGGTCCTGGGTGTCTGTGTCTGGGCCGGGGGACATTTCAAAAGTGGGTGGTGGTGGTGGTGATGATGGTGGTTGTGGCGCGGATGACGTTGGCTTCGCCAAGATGGACGTGGGTGGGATCGACGCAGCGAGGGCGGGGAGCACGATGCGGGAGCGTTGCAGAACAGCTGGGATGGCTTGCACTGTGAGCATTACCAAACTAGAAAAAAATTATGAGTGCGCATTGGTAGGAGAAATAGGAGTTTTTTTTTTTTTTCCTTTTGAGGATGAGGGCGGGCTGTTATCTACATGACGGACACTTTTGCGCCACATGCGGACCTAACGTCTTTCCTCCCTGGATTTCGGATTTTAGAACCGTCTGCGGCCGATGGATGGGGCGACTGCAGCCTGGTGCTGGTGCGCCACGCTCCTTGTGCTACGCCTCGCTTTTAGGGGGCTGGGGGCCTTCAGCAGCGCCGAGTGACAGATTTTATAGAGGAGCCTGCCTATTGTCGCACGATTGTGCTGCGCTTTGGCTCAATAATTAGGAAGAGAAGGAATTGTGTTCGAATTAACTACTAATTTCTATATAAAAGAGAATAGAAGGGCTTTTCCCCTTTAGTTTCCTTTATAGAAGAAAATTGAATAAAGCGGGAAAAAATGTAACAATAGGTACCGCGTTCAATTACATTCATGACTCGCGCTACCCCTCGTTATCAGAGGGCTTTGAACCCCTGTTGCATGAGCAGCACCACTTGGTCTGCAACAGAGGGTGCCTGCCCAGCCCGGCCACGCTCCAGCAGCAACGGTAGCGCATCACAAGGGCTGACGACGGATGAGCGGAGCGGACAGCGGACAGCGGACTCCATCCAATCCCGGCCATAGCCACAGCCAGGCCAACCCATCAATCACAATGACGCAGCACAGATTGCACCAAGCTCGAAGCCTCGTCTCTAGATAGCCACACGCGACCGCCCACGTTGATCGCGAGAACGTCTGCGGCTCCCCATCGTCGAGTCATTTCTACGCTGCTTCGCTCTCCGCGAAGCATAACTATAGTACACCTGTTTCCTCGTCCGACGACTCCTGACATCCTGGACGCCCGACCTTTGGAAAACTGCATGGCAAATCGCCCCTTGTCCACAGGCTGCATTTCGGCCTTGAGCAGCATTTTCAGTTCGACGACGAGACGCCTTGGTCCCATTCCCCGCCATCGCCTGAAATGATGACCGAGGACATCGACTCCATCGTCAAAGGCGCCCCGGTTGCCGCCGAGAACATCAAGAACAGTTCCGGTCCCTCGCCCATCGCTTCCTCCCCCAGCAAGCAGGGTGATCCTCTCCATCATGCACCCAGCTCTCCCGCCATGGTGTACCTGAACCTCCTCATTCTAGAGGCGTCCCTGCGAGCACAGTTCCTCGAACTCCGCGCCCGAAAACGACACCATACATTCTTCCTCACTCTGCTGACCTTGTGGGTGGCCCTCTTCGGCTACAAGCTGTACTTTGCCCCGCGTGAAGACGGTCGCGGTGTGGGAGGCTCCATCTACTGGGCGCTGGAAGGCGCGCAGAAGGTGTGCTTCATGGGCGGCATAATCACGGCCGTGTTGGTCTGGGGAACGGGCATCTGGGATCGTGGCATCCGCTGGCCTCGTCGATGGTTTGCCATATCCAATCGCGGCCTGCGCGGATTCAACTGCAAGCTTGTTATTATACGACGGCCCTGGTGGGCCGAGGCGCTCTCGACCATTGGCTTTTTCCTGACGTACGGCTTGTTGTCCCATACTGCGAGTTCCTCTTATCGCCATGTCGAGCCTTCCCTGCTGCGGGAGACCGAGAAGGCGCTCCAGTTTTCTGGTGACGGTCATCCTACCCTGGTGCTCCCGCACGATGACGAGGAAAGGGGCGGTCACGAGGAGGACTTGGCGCCTGGGGGAGATTACGTGAAGCTACTTCTGCTCCCCAAGCCCTTCTCTCCCACTTTTCGCGAGAATTGGGAACTCTATCGAACGGAGTACTGGGAACGAGAGAATGAGCGACGGGCACTGCTACGTCAAAAGGTAAAGGAACATGATAGGAAACTGGCTAAGCAGGTATACGGTTGGTTCTGGTGGCTACCGTGGAGGCAAACTCCCCAGCGCAAAGTTCATACACACAAGACGTTTCATCATCGCCATGCCGGCAGCGAGAAGGTGAAGCGGCATGTTAGCAATAGCACGCGTCGGTTGTCCACGAGCTCTTCACGAAGCCAGACGCCAGCTCTGGAGGCGGATGGTGGTCAAATTGCTCGTCGCTCGAGCTCTGCATCAGACAAGCGTCGCAGGAAGCCCTCATCCATGTCCATGTCCAAGTCGAAGCCATCTGGTACCGACTCTAGGTCCGTCACACCCGAAACACCCTCGCCGTTGACCAAGGAAGCAACGATCATGACGGATGAGTCTCCTGACAGTCGGAGGGTGTTGCAAAGCGCGGGACAGAGGTCTTCTCGGAGTTCGTCAGAGCTAGATGTGGCTGCTTGATAGATACTACGTGATAGGCATGATGTAGATTGGTGATGTGAGAATACGAGTAATGGCCATGTATTTTTGCTTTGCACGTAGTGGGTGTGATTTATTCTGGGTCTGAGTGCTGACAGTGAGATTTGTCCCTTGTTCGCCGTTAAGCAGTGAGTCACGTTGGACACGGCCTCGGTGACATGCTTCTTGCGTTGTCAAGTGCGCAGTTTGTCCCGCCAATGTGACGCCTGGACAAGGCATGTATCTGCAGTAACGGCCACAGATGAAAGGGGCGTTCGACCAAGACTTCTAGCCAGGGTGGACCATCGACTTTGCCGAAATTATTCAAGGTTGATCTTGATGAATTTGGAACCTCATTGCGATCGCAATTGGCACTGGGTGGTCAATTACATGACGTGTCATGTGAAGATAAGAAGAGTAGTCTTTCATTCCGCAGCGAGCGATTTTCTACATTGGATAGACCTAGATGCACTAGTTGCGGATGCGTCATGAGGGCCGTTGTTCGTGATGGTGTTGAATGCATCACTCCGCAGTCTTCATTGACCGCGTCTTCCACCGACACCACTATGGTTATGCGAAATAGTTTGCGCAGTAACTAATAATAGGCTATGGTGATATCGATGTGACGAAGACAGTTGTAGGTAGTTACGCATTGGACGAAGCTGATTCGCTCGAGAGCGAGAGTCCAGCTGTCTTGACGCTTTATCGTCTGACGAGTTCCTTTGCGCCTTCCTTGTTGGAGATTGCGTGCGGCTGCGTTGCTCCTTGTCGCAGTGACCTCTGAGCCTGCAGAATAGAAGATAGCATTCCTGTGTTCCCCTACTATACTGTTCGCACGACTTTACCAGGGGCTTACTTCTTTGTTACGGACTAGGCTTTGGCCCGGTCTGAGGTCTGTCGTGGTGTCGGTACGTATTCTTGTGCCTTCAACCTTTGTTTTGGTACCTGCCCTGGTAGCCAGCTGTGTGGAGACCTGAAGGGTCGGGCGAACTTCCGGACAGGGGCAGGCACTCGCCATGTGTCCAATCGGGTTGCACTGTTACCCATCTCGATTAGGCTCGCTTTACCGGGGTATTGCTCCAGTCTTGTCTTGTCTTGCGTGAGGGGTTTTTGTATGCTTTGCCATTAGGTTGTTCTGCTGCTTCAGCGGCGTGGTGCAAGGGGTTCAAGTTCATGTAATCTCAGTTGAATTCCAGGACATTCGTTGTAAAGAGGTAACTTCAATGCAGGGTTTCTTTGGCGGCCTTATTTATCCAGTAGCTTCGAAAATGAACAAGAGTCAATCGTCCACAATACATTTCCCCCCCCTTCCCCCCCCCGTGAGAAAGAACTGGGGATTAGTGAAAAGTGTTGAAGCAAATCAAGGCGAGTGCATTGCCTCGTGTGGTCCGGCTGCAAAAAAGCTATCTTAGCGTCTGGAATAATAGCACTTGGCATGAAGAGACACGCTATCCATCCTTTTCAGCTTACATGCTCAGCGCTGTCTACTACTGGGTACGTAGACCCCACTTTGCCCCATGCTTGCGACTTGCGCTAGCCAGGCCCGGATTTAAAAATACCTTAAAGAAGCAATTACGCTCCAATTCGGTTTGGTGCGAGCCACTCTGTTCTAAACTGGTCGCCAAACCCTGCACTAGTGCCACTTTGCCCCTGGGCTCCATGCGATATGCGCAACATGGCCCTACTCGGTAGATTTTGTTGAAGAAAGGCGCAAGTATCGCCAACAGCGTCGCAAGAGGGTACTGCGCAGCCCTGATGCACGCTTGGACGCTTGGACGCTTGGACGCTACAAGGCTCACATGCAACTTTCAGCAAAGTCGATGCTAAGTTCTGCACCGTTTCGTGCGTCAAAACCCCAACAAGACACGGATGCTTTGTGGAGCTCGATGGAACACCACCACCTTTCGGGAGCTATAAGCCAGCCCATCATCGTCAAGGAAGGTGTTGACACTTTGATCCGTTGTCTGTGCTGAGGGTCCCGATGAAAGTGTCACCCGCGTGATGGGCTGGAATGCCCGCGCCTCCGTGTTGGCATGCACATGCACATCCACGTCTCTCAACACCACGGAATGCTATTCTCGATCCAGCCCTGACCATGCCGCCGCTCTCGTAGCATCCCGTTCCCGCCCTTGAACGCATGTCTCACACTCGTACCAGGCGCTCCAATGGGGACTATGGGAGACTGGAAAAGCTCCGCGCAGCTCATTTGTGAAATTTCCCCGTGCTTGGCCGAACGGTCCAGGGTCGCCCGCTCCATCCTGCATCACGGCACAACTTGGCAAGGGAGAGAGAAAAAAACCTTAAAAAAAAAGTTGACCGGAAATGATGGCGCCAGCAGTTAGTTATTTCCCACGTGCCATCACTTTTCTACCCTTCCCCCGGATGGGGAGCTAGAGTTTTTGCGCTCGCCTAACCCACGCCAAGGCTGAACGAACGACCTTTTAGAAAGCGCCTCATTTTGTGCAAGGGGGTAGAAAGGTAAAAAGTTCCATTTCTAGACTTGGCTTTTCCATCTTCCAGGTGGTAACCACGCGTGTATATATCAATCAAGGGCCTTTTGGCAACGCATGTGAAAGCTTTTTGGGCCATAGTTCTGCAGTAAATTCTCCGCATCAATCCTTGTACTCTCCGGTATTGACTTCGCTGGCGAGACGCAAAAAAAAAAATAGAAAAAGTCTTTGTTTTCTACCTTGTATACATCTTAGACAGCCTCTCTTTTTTTTCCCTTGATATGATCCTCGCCATGTTGTGGAGCCCAGCTGTGCTCACGCTGCTCACGCTGCTCTTTGCAACGG
Source organism: Atkinsonella hypoxylon (assembly GCA_000729835.1). Taxonomy (NCBI): domain Eukaryota; kingdom Fungi; phylum Ascomycota; class Sordariomycetes; order Hypocreales; family Clavicipitaceae; genus Atkinsonella; species Atkinsonella hypoxylon. The sequence goes on from JFHB01000137.1 coordinate 58,926, forward strand.
GCCTCAGCAGCCCAACCAAGAACCTCATCGACCGAGACCACGGCGCATCCACCATCCCTGCCGGATTCTCCCGCTGTCTCTTCTATGACGACTTCTCAGAACCAAGCGGCTACCTGCCCGACCCGTCCAAATGGCACATCGACCTCGGCACGGCCTATCCAAACGGGGGGCCCAGCAACTGGGGCACAGGCGAGATCCAGACTTACACGAGCAACGAGGCCAACATCCGCGTCTCGGACCGAAACTTCCTCCAGATCACCCCCGTCCGGAACGCCAACAACACCTGGACTTCGGCGCGCATCGAGACAATATCCAACTGGGACTTTGCCTGCCAGCCGAGCCACCGGCTCCGCGTCGAAGGCAGGATCAAGCTCAGCGCCTGGGCCAAGAGCGACTCCCTGGGCATCTGGCCGGCGTTTTGGCTCCTCGGATCCGCCTACCGCAGCAACTACTCGGCCTGGCCGTCAATAGGCGAGGTCGACATCGTGGAGGCGGTCAACGGCGACAACAAGATCTACCACACCGTCCACTGCGGCACGTACCCGGGCGGCGTCTGCAACGAGCCCAACGGCATCGGCCACATGAGCGATGCCGTCGACATTTCCGCCTGGCACACGTACACGTGGGAGGTGGACCGGAGGACGAAGCCCGAGTCGATGAGCTGGTTGATCGATGGCCAGACGCGGTGGACGCTGCGAGAGGGAGATTTGAAGAGCGACGAGGCGTGGAATGCGCTGGCTGCGAACAACAAGATGGTCTTGTTGAATGTTGCCATGGGCGGAGCTTTCCCCAATGGCGTCTCGGGCATGTATACGCCGACGAACGCGACGCGCGACGGCCAGCTTGCGGGGATGGAGGTCGACTACGTGGCTGTTTATGCCGGGTCATGAAGATATCTGGGGGGATTGACGAAGTCGGGACTGTGGGGGTTATGCATGCGTACATGTAGCCATTGAGGAAACCTTGATATCATCAGGCCATTTCACAAGTGGTGAAAGAAGAGTCGAGACAAGTGCTGAGTGGCTTCTACATGGCAGATAGGGACAGTTGTACTTGGTCTAGGCTATGCGAAACATAAAAAAATAAAAAATAAAAAATAAAAAAAAGTCCAGCATAGGTATTTCTATATTGTCATCTTCTTTTTGTCCTTAACACGTGACACAAAGCTATCCACAGCCAATAAGTGATAGTTAGATCCTCCTCCCCCAAGCAAATAGGCAGTCTTGTGCAGTCGAGTCGAAAACACAAGAGCAAGAGTCAGATCAAGTCACGACACAAGGGCGATGCACTCTGGCGGGAAATCTCATCTGCACCATTACCACGAGGTAAAGCACTCCACCACCATGACGACGCTGCGCTCAGCGTCGACGCCATCGCCCAAAGATCTTCAGGTTCAGCCCAACACAACTCCAAACCCTGACGCCACCCGTCGCAATGCCTTCCCAGACGCAGCTCAGGTCGGCGGCTGCGCCAACGGTAGGCGGCTATGGCGCGATTGGAGACGTGCATATGCTTCTCGCGAGCTGTATCATGAGTCGACGGCACATGACGGGCTCAATCCAAGAATAGCAGCGTGTTGAAAAGCAATAGCTACTTGAAATATACCAAGACGCAACGGCAACGTCATTATAATCATCCAGGTATCTAAGAAAACGGAAACGAATATTACAGCAGCGCAGATAGACATGACATGTGCTCAAACATTGACGCTTGGCCAGAAAGTGCCAGATGCAAAACACCAAAGACAAATGAAACAAAAAAAGGTCCGTCCAGAAAGCAGCTGAATCGTCACCAAACGCCACAAGGGAAACGGGCATCAAAAGCCTTCTCCCCTACGAATGCTTCTTCTTCTCCCAAATCAAGACAATGACCGAGTCAAACTCCTCGTCCGCCTGTTTCACTTCTGCATCCCTGGCCTGCTGTCCTCGCCTGAGTCCTCTCTTCAAGTACGCCTGCCACACGGAGCCATCCGCAGCCCTCGCCGAGTCCACCAGCTTCCACACGTCCTTGCGCCCAACCCAGTTGAGTGGCCAGCGCTTGACCGTGTCCTCGTCGAGGACGATTTGTCCCGACACAGGCGTCCTGGCCGCGCCGCCGAAAATTTCCCGCTCTTGGCCGGGGTGGCTGTGGTGCGCGAGGCCGTCGGGATGATGGCTGATGGACACGCCGTTAATGACCGCCCAGTTATCATGGAACAGGTACTGGTGCATGAAGCACGATTCGCCGCAAATGTCGGTTACCAGGTGCGCCATGCCGACGTCCAGTCGGTGTCGGTTCTGGTAGTCGTGCAGCAGAAGGGGCCGCATCCCCGTCTCGTGGCTTTCCAAGTGCGGCCGGTATTGAGCGTCTCGCGGCGAGTAAAGGGCGGGTATGACGTGCATGGTGATGTCGGCCTCCTTCTTGACGCATTCCTTGAGCACAACGTCCCATCTCTGAGCCCGGAAGGGTAGTTCTGCATCTTCGATTTCCAGGCAGGCTAGTTTGGGAATCAGCGACACGACCTGTTTAGACAGGATGATAGCTCCTCCGCCATATGTCGTGAGCGATTTGCCGTCTTGTTGCCAGTCCGATCGTTCACTCGGGATGCCAATGTATAATTGCTCTCTGGAGTCGTAAGAGGAGAGACGCTCGCGTAGATAACTTAGGCTGGGGAAAAAGATGGTGTCCTCGACGACACCGAACCACTGCTTTGCATTCCCACTGGCCGCCAGAGTCGCACCATAGGCCTTGAGCACCTTGATCAGTTCGTGGTACCTTCGTGCCTTGGACGTCGCCTCAGCTGTCGATGCGACGTATGCATCGATACCGGCTTCAGCGAGGATCGTGTTCATTTCATCCAACTGTATCTCTGACGCATTGTCCAGCAGGAGGACCAGACTCGCACCGTTACTCGTCCCATTCTCTCTGGTCAGCCATCGCTTCCATGCTCGCAGGATAGCCCAGTCCTTGTCTGCGATTCGTTCAAAGGTTGATGACACGCCAAACATGAACTCGGACCCGTATAACTTCGTCGGCGACGGACTGGGATGAGCAGGTAATTCCATTTGGCGGGAGGCCCGAAGATCAGAGACACTTGGGTTGCCTACATTGATGACCCGTGGCATGTCTGAGATGGGCTGGAAACTGGCGTGAATGTCGGTACTCGGTTCGACGTCCGATGACTGCTCCGGAGATAACACTCGCCAAGCTAGCCATTTTGTGTAGTTGGTCAACCCATAAATATCTGCCAGCCGCTCGAGATATTCTTCCTCTGGTGAAAAGTGTCCGAAGGGGGTATTGTCCTCGATGTTGAACGTGGGACCGGTCTTTTGGCGATACGATCTCGTTGCTTGGAAAACCAGCCCAGCGATGTAGGCTATAAGTAACAGATGGCTGAATCTCACCTGGAGCGCCGGCAAACCTCTGGTTAGGAACATGGTCCTCACGGAAACGCAGCACCAGGCTGCAGGAAGATGATGCAAAAAGGGTAGAAAAGAACGAAAAAATAAAAAAAATAAAATAAAATCTAAAAAGAACAAGAGAACGAAAAACAACACGGGGCTTAGGACCTGGAGAGACTCATAGCCTCAGGTGGTGGAGTTCACAATAGACGAGCAGAGAAGTCACGGCATCAAGACACCAATACTGTGATACCAGACTTAAATACGGCAGAGTACACCCACTCACACTATGCTGTCGGGTACTTTCAGCGCTGTTGGGGGTGTTGGGACTACTAAGATGAGGCAGGGGTACCTACCTACCTAGGTACCTAGGTAGGTATCTAAGCTAACAAGACCCGAAACAGAAATGCTACATGGTCAGTGGTGCGCGCTGACCTCATTTCTATAAACGGCAAGTCTCAGGAAACCGTCATGTTTGAGACGAAAGGCGAGGGTCCTTCATCCCATGTTGTAGCTTGTCAAGGACAAGAAGTAGTCCGCAACTGAACGGCGGTGGCATGGGTACATGGGATCGTTACGAGTAAACCAAAACACTTGAAACAGACACACAGACCAGGTCGAGTTCCGATGGAACAAAGTAGTGCATGGGGGCGGATCCACCTGGATCCTTGCTGCCTTGCTGCTTTTTTTTTTTTCTCCGACAAACCCCACCTCCCCTTACCCTTTACCCGGTAACTAATTAATCCTAGATTGGCAGAAATCTACCGTCTGCCTCTCGGGACTGCAGAGTGCCACTCCATGCCGCTTCTCTAACACACAATGTGTCACAAGGCTGTGGGAACATATCAGAAGTGGCTGTTACATAACTATAGCTGTATCTCATCATTTCAACAATGTAGGGATTAACAGGTACCTACCTAGCCTACCTACTTAGCGTATCTACTTAGCGTATCTACTTAGCGTACCTAGGGCTTGATAGGCAACCCACCGCCAAACCAGCCGAGTGACTGTGATTGGCCGTAGGAATCGAACAGTGGCGCGAGGGAATCTGGATCATCTTGCCATGTCGGCGCTCATGCATGTCTCGGCTTCGCGTTGAATCCCGTTGATCATATAATTCCAAAATGATCCGATTCGCCTTCAAAGTGAACACAAACATGGGGTGTCTCCATGCTCATTACGGAGTACATACTCATGCCATTTCAATAAATAACCATGTGCTACAGGATGTACAGTCATGGCACCGTCGCTCAAGCCCGCGACGAGAGCCACTTGACTATTTCGACACTTACAATAGGCTTAATATAACACTAATATATAAGCTCCTACTACAATAAGAAGTATAGGTTTAGCGAAAAAAAGGCAGCTAGGAAGGCTTCGACCACAGAGTCTCAAGGAAAGCTAGAATAGCCAAAGCTGTCAGACATCGACGAACATAAATAATGGACAAAAGAGCGCATTATTCTTACTCAAAACGTTGATTGCATTGCTAGGATAGAATTGTTGTCACTCTTTAATCCACTCAGCCTGGCTCTGGCAGACTTGATTGTGCATCCAGGGTATTATGTATTCACCAGCCCCAGGTCGTTACGAGAGATTTGCATTATTTGGAGATCCTGATCCTGGCTTTGCCAGTGGAGACGGCGTCCGATTCCCAGGCTTCGTTGGTTGGAGCATCTGCTTCGAGGCATAATTGGCGGGCATATTGACCGCAACGGTTGATTTCGCGTCGCGATAGAGGTCAAAGCACTCAGCAAGCACTTGTTCAGCAGGCTGGCCCGCTGGCACTATGTTGCAATCTAGAATTTCCTTGATGTGGTCTTCAATCTCTTCAAACTCGGCCATGTCATTTCGGTATCGGTCCGGCAGACCGCTATTGTGTAACAGTGCGAGAAGCCCAGCAATAACGGTATTGATAGCTCCCAACATGGTGATGGGACGACCGTCTTCCAGGGACATGGAGCCGAGAGCTGTGAGGGCAGCTCCAATCAAAATTTGGAGCACCAGGAGCATCCAGCGGATAATGCTGACCAAATGGAACATGTAGTAGAATCGGCACTTGTGAGAAACGACCTCGCGGTAAAGTCCTCGGGGCATGCCAATGGGCGGCCATATCTAGTGACTCGGGTGGCAAGGCCGATGACTCTCCCCGTCCTTGACTCCGCCAATCCCATTTGCAATAGTCGACCACTCTGCTGAAGTGAGAAATCTATGGCGGATGGTTTGGCGATGGCCATGCGATTCATGACTGGTAGGCAGGTCAAAGTCCGAGGTGGGTTCGTCCTGTTCTGGCATTTTGTTCTTGGCCGATCCCTCGTTTCCACTGCTTGGGTCTGCGGAGAAGTTGGAGATGGGAGCCAGGACCGGAATTTCCCTGGATGTGATGCCACTCGGCCTTTTGGGCATGATGTATAAAATGCGTCATAAGCTCGGGCCAGCGTGTTGTATCAATAGAATACAGGGTAAGGATTTAGGATAAAAGGTGCAGGTAAAGGTGCAGTGAAAAAGGAGAACGCCCTGCGGGACAAGACGACACGCGTAAAGGGACTGGATGGTAAAAGGGATAGATTGTTGCGGTAGAGAGCGGGCTGTATAGAAAACAGTTGTAATATCTGAGTGTATGCGAGAGGGCTTTGTTTCCTATTGCTACGTCGTAATAGGCAAGTGCTACTTGATGTTCTTGCCTGGTAACCTCAGAGAAATGCTGCCATGGTTTCAGCCCATGTGAGAGGGCACACGGATTCAAGGCAATGACATATCCTGAGTCCTGATGACTTGAAGCGACGCTGCTATCCTTCGCTGCCGCTAGGGGCGTTTGGAGATGGAATATATCAATAATCTGAAGACATTGTCGTCTTAGACAAAATCACCAAGCTGCCCAAGAAATATTTGTCGTTCCAGTTGCCGGTTCCAACTGACGTTTGATAGTAGGCAGAACTGTCGGGAAAAAAAAAATTTTTTTTGACGTGGCCAACACTGGGCGACAAGTACGGTCGTATATTAGCTAAGTTCGGCTAAACGTCGAAGCACATTAAGCAGCATGGCAAGCAGCATCTTGAACAATTTATAGACAGCTTTATTTACACTCAAAAGCTAATCGAAAACTAGTGAGCAACCCATCCGTCCCTAAAAAAGGTTATATCAAGTCAGAGGTCAGCAGGTCAGAGAGTTAACTATACCTGGGCGAAAGTAGTGTCGGTAAGCTCTAGAAGATTAAAATTTTACTTCTACAAGTCATTCAGACTACTGGAGAAGCTAGGAATATTAGTTGCAATCCTCGTTAATGCGTGCTTAGGGTAACTGGAAAATTGCGGGATTTGCCGAGATTAGCTAACATGCGACCGTACCATGTATGAGTGGGGCAGCTGGAAGACCGTTAAGAACACTGCTTTACCGCCCGCCTAATCTGAGCGGCAGAAGGCTGAAAAAAAAGTGTTGGTTGGCGATAGCTTCATTGCGAGTTCGTCCGAGCATCCGCCCGGTTTTTCTTTCCCATCCATCAATAAGGCCTACTGTCGCCCGCATCTGGCCTGTAGAACTTGACCACTTTTCGACTGCGGCAGACGGTTTTGGAGTAGTACCAATCAGCATCCTGCCTGCGAACAGCCTGATTGCAATACAATTTTCGGTTCTTCTCGTCCGTCCGGACCGTGACCAGTCGAGCAAAGATGGCAGATGAATTCCTTTCCTCCCACACAATAGAGCGCGATGGGAAGCAATTCCGCACCATAACCGAGGGCAAGGCAACCATTCTCGTTCCCCAAGGTGCTAAGGTTCATGAAGACACAACGGACGACCAACAGGTTTTCTACAATCCTATCCAGCAATACAACAGAGATCTCTCGACTCTAGCCGTCAAGGTCTATGGAGAAATGCTATTGCAGAAAAGAACGGAGATTTTCAAGGACAAGCACACGAAACAAGGGAAGAAGAGAAAGCGAGACGAGATCGAACGGGACAATGACGACTCGAAAGAATCGCAGGATATCGAGCCACAGCCCGATAACGAAGGGCAGCCTGAAGGGGGTCATGCGTACAAGCCTTCCTTTAAAATTCTCGACGCCCTTTCGGCATCTGGTCTGCGGGCACTGAGATATGCTTTGGAAATTCCATTTGTCACCTCCGTCACGGCAAATGATTTATCGGCGTCTGCCACAGAGTCGATCAGGCAGAATGCGGACTATAACGGCGTCACAGATAAGCTTACGGCTACCAATGATGATGCGCTGGCGGTCATGTACCGTTCAATTGCTGCTGACTTGTCCAGAAGGGACAAACGCGGGAATCCCAGCAAATCCCACAAATTTGATGTTATTGACCTGGATCCCTACGGTACGGCAGCGCCGTTTTTCGACGCAGCCATCCAAGCTGTGAGAGACGATGGAGGTTTACTGGTCATAACTTGTACAGACAGCGCTGTTTGGGCTGGACATTGTTATTGTGAAAAGACATTCGCTCTGTATGGCGGCGTCCCAGTCAAGGGGATGCATTCCCACGAAACTGCCCTACGTCTAATTCTAAGCGCCGTTGCCACCTCTGGGGCCAGATACGGCCTAGCAATCGAGCCTTTATTATCACTATCCATCGACTTCTACACTAAATTATTTATCAAAGTCACACGGTCCCCTTCGGCTGTCAAGTTTTTGGGAGCTAAAACCATGCTGGTGTACAGCTGTGATGCTGGCTGTGGCGCTTGGCAAACACAACCGATTCTGAAAAGCCGTCCATTCCCGAATAAGAAGGGTAATGGTTCGTTCTACAAGCACACCATGGCTCAAGGGCCCAGCGCAGATCGTTTCTGTCAACATTGTGGGTTCAAAATGCATGTGAGCGGACCGATGTATGGCGGTAGAATTCACTCACAGGATTTCATTCAACGTCTCCTAGACGAGATTCCCAAGTCATCGTCAGAAGTATACAGGACACTCCCCAGATTGGAGGGTATGCTGCGGACTGCCCTGGAAGAATACATACCGGGTCCAGAACTACCGACCGACGTTGACCCCAAGGATGCCGAGGCAGCAGTGGTAGACAACACGCCGTTCTTTTTCATCCCCGGGAAGGTGTCGAGCATTCTCTCTTGTGCTACCCCCACAGACGACATGTTCCGAGGTGCGCTCATGCATTTGGGCTACCAAGTCGGTAGGAGCCACTGCCGTCCTGGAAGCATTAAAACGGATGCACCATGGTCGACAATCTGGTGGATTCTCACCGAATGGATCAAGCAGAAGTCTCCGGTCAAAGTTTCCAAATTCAAGAAATCCATGGCTGCTTGGAAGATTCTTCATGGCGCAGGGATTGTAGGGCATGAGGACAAGACAACCGACGATGCAAACGGCGATCACACCACAAAGACCGGCGACAGCTCCGATGTGAATATGGATGGGAACGAAGACAAACCGCTGGAGGTGAATGATCCCGCTGAGACTGCTGAGAAGGCGGTCAACGGCGACAATGAGAAAACGCCTCTAAGCGAGGAAGAGCTGCGGAAGACGCTTGTATTCAACGATGCGCTAGGGCAACTCGGGAGGCAAAAAGGCATTCGATATATGAGATATCAGGTGAATCCTCACAAATATTGGGGACCCATGACTAGAGCTAAGGGTTGATTTTTGAGCGCAGCACGGTTGAGTTCTTGAATCGGGTCATGAATTTGACGAACTTTATGCTCTGAATGGTGGATGTATGGCGTGAAAGATGACTGCCAGCGGAATTTATGTGCAAAATCGAGGCCTTCACGTAAGTGGAGCGTCAATGCGCAGAAATTGGGCGTGGCCAACTAATGTCATGTTAGACCTTTCTACTCCGTATGCTCTGACATATGCTGGACTCACGGCCCCACCACGGCTGATGTGCTTACCAAGATCAGATTCACGAGTTCAATGGAAAGATGCCCGTGTCAGCTATCTCCTGTTTAGAACAATTGCTTGACCGTCTTCCCCGCTCCTTTGGATAAATGCATGCGTGGCATGTGTATTCCATACTTTCCGAACCTCGTGATCTAACCGATGCCAACCGCGCCATGACTCGCAGCGCGGGGTCGTCGCCCAACGCACTTTTGCAGATTGAAGACGTCCGGATCGAAGGCGGCACTCTCAAATGGACATATACACGCGATCAGAAACCCGACCAGGTGACGACGCACCAAGTTGTCTTGGTCATACGCCCGACGCAATCGGGATCAGAAGCCCACGTCATATGCTGTCTCAGAGAGGAGGGAGAGAACTCGGCCCAGCCGTTTGAGCTGCTTCTTCTCACGACGGACGATCCCGTTCCGGATGAGCTCGTTGGTGCGCACTCACTGCCCGGTTTGCCCCATCACTTGCGCACCTCACCGCGGCATGAGCTCGACGTTCTCGTGTCTGTCAAGTCCGGCATAGGACAAGCCGAGGCCTTCTGGCAAGACGTTGTCCGTCCGCTTCTCCGCGTAGTCTACCACGGCCATGGCACAGTCGGATCCGAGCCATGGTGGAATCTCATCATCACGCAGGATGAGCAGAGCGTCCGGAGATACGCCAGGTCCCTCAGACCAGACGGACTCTCCAGAACCATCATCCTGGTAAGCGGTGACGGGGCCATCGTCGACCTCCTCAACGGCCGCGAACCATGCACGGAAAGCCCGCCCATCGAGGAAGACAAATTGCCCGTTCTGGCCCTGTTGCCCCTGGGCACAGGCAACGCTCTCTTCCACAGTCTTCACAAGCCGCGCGAGACGTCCCCCGGCCCGACGGCGCTCGTTCTCGCCCTCCGCACCTTGTTCCACGGAACGCCCGCCCGCCTGCCCATGTTCAAAGCATCCTTCACGCCAGGCTCGCGCATCGTCTCATACACATCCCCTGCCGAAAACACCAACGTCGCGTCCCTCCGCCGCCAGGACAAAGCCGTCTCGTTCCTCTACGGCGCAATAGTAGCCAGCTACGCCTTCCACGCGAGCATAGTATACGAAAGCGACACGCCAGAGTATCGCGTCCACGGAAGCAAGCGCTTCGGCATGGTCGCCCAGCAGCTCCTCCGCGAATCGCACCCTTACCAAGCGGCTGTTGAAGTCAAGACGCGGTCATCGGGTCTCGAGAGAGATCCACACGATACGCACTCGTATTTGCTTGTGTCGATGGTGAGTAATTTGGAACGGACGTTTACTATATCGCCGGACTCGAAGCCCTTGGATGGGAAGCTGCGCTTGGTGCACATGGGGCCGGTGGGCGGGGACAGAGTCATGGAGGCGATGATGGGTGCGTATGACGGGGGGCAGCATACTTTGCTGGAGTGGGAGGATGGCGAGAAGGTGCGGTATCAGGAGGTGGACTGTGTGAGGGTTACGACGCAGGAGGAGGAGGCGAGATGGAGGAAGTTTTGCGTGGATGGCACGATTGTGGATGTCGAACAGGGTGGCGGTATGATGGTTGCGGCTGTTGACAAGACTGCTTTTAGGGTCTTGGTTTGACGAGGGCGTGAAAGGATCTGGTTGAGAGCGCATTGCCGGCCCTTTCATATCTCGTGTGGAGGATAGAAATCGATCTTGACAAACGATGGAGCTTGCAAGCTTGGTTGCGTCTTAGGAGGAATGAGCCTACATTTGCTTATGCGACGCATCCTGCCTCATCTCCCATATGATTGATTGCTTTCCGTACTCACACCAACACCTCGTACACCCGCTGCTGCATCAAACTCTCCGATTCTCCCACGCCCTGTCCAGCATGCTTATTGGTCCTGCCCCTAAGTCGACACACAAAATTCGGCGTCCTCGGCGCCACCTCCTGCTCATCACTCTCCTCGTCATCTTCATCGTCGTCCAAGTTTCCCTCCGCAGCGTCACGCATGAACCACCGATCATGGACTCTTCCCGATCGTGGAAGACAACTCGTAGTGGCGGCACAGTTTCATAGTCGAGATGAGTTGTGACCTCGTTGAGAATAAGACAGTGAGAGCGGCGCCAAACAAGCGGACGAGTTAAGAACAGACAAGCTGCCCTTTACTAGAGAGCTGGTGAACGCGATGATCGGGTGCAATTCGCCTTCATTCACAGCGCCCCCGACCTCGCAGGATCTGTAATGGACGCACAGTACCATCAGGTCAGGTCAGGTCAGGTCAGTTGAGCTGTAATTAGACGAGTCTACATCTCACCCGACCTTTTTAATTTACACGAGTGACAAATGAAATCAGCGCTCTCACGGGAGCGTTTCAGTGAAAGCAAATTGCTGTGGTGCATGTCTGGATCTCGGAGCTTCCAGTTATGGTATCAGAGAAGACGGACCGGAGACGGCTACGAGGAGTTGGCCCAATGCTCTGATCACATAGCTTATCAATCTTCATAGAGCGACTGGTACAGGAAGTCAGCAAACATGGACACAGATTGAGTGGCTCCTGCGTGAAGTCGGCAACATTGGCGGTGACTCAATCACTCCAATGTAGGTCTCCGCGATGCACGGAACGCTGGACCCATTCGGAGATCAGTTGACGGCACGCCCCGAAACTAGCTTAGCTAGTGCGCCAATCCGGACTAGCGGGATGAATGAATTTGTGGAGAAACTAGCTCGCATTTGTGGAGAGTTTCCAGGTTTAGGTGGGGCTTTTCAACGACCTAAATTTAGCAAGCAGGTGTGCAAATTCTTTGGCATTAACTAGTTAGTTAACTATATAAACAACCAACTCGGTCGCATGGATGCATCGCGATGGCCTCGCCTCGAAGTTTCCTGGCCACCCTTGGTGTGGTCGAGGACTAATTAAAACATTCTACGGTTTTGAGTAACGGTGAAACGGTGAAAAGCGGGATAATGCAGATAAACACAGACTAGAGCCGAGATAAATTTTCCGCAGGCTTTTGTTTTCATTTTCAAAACATTACACTATTACACCGTTAAAAAAGAAGAAATATCTTCTCTATGTCTCTAATCTATCTCTTTCTACAGTAATGATTCTCCCTTTACCCGCTCTCATGCTTCTGATGTGCTTCTCCACGCTCTTGGCCGTTTCGACAGCACTTGTAAAAGCCATATGATCTGAGGCCATAGCCTCGGTGCCCAACCTCCAACCTGTAAAGAGTCTCAGCAGAGTGATTTTCCCCCAACAGCCAGCCCAGTCCACGTAGTCGTGGCCATCCCGGCGCTGCAGGGCCTCGAACCACAGTGCACAGCCCGTGAGGTCTAAGAATTCAAGCTTGTACAAGTTTTTGCTAAGCATTCTAAGCACGAGTAGAGCCTCACTCCAATCGTGATCTAGAGAATGAGAATACATTGTCGTGCCGCCGTACGGTATGTTGTGACCCTGCGGAGAAGACACGACCGAGTATTTGGCTCGCGGGGTCAGGCAGGGTTCTGGCCAATATGCTAGACTCAGGTGTGTCACGGTAGGCAATATCGATGATAAAGTCAGCAGCTGCTTCCAGGAGATGTTGCGGTTGCTTTGGGGATCCAGCGCCAGGGAGATATGGGTCAGATTGGGAAACAACAGGCGTGAAGGACTGGGACTGGCATCGGCAAATTCCCAGGACTCTTGGGGCTCTTCCACGACATGATCGTTCTTGACGTGGTTGAGTAAAAGATCAATGAGCTCTTGAAGTTTGAGAGATCGACAGATAGATGAGGATAAGTCGAGCCAAGTGATTTCAGAGGTGGAGATAGCATGATTGCTGATTTCGTCGTAGTTATAGACGCCCTCAGGAGGAAGCAGGATCAGCTTCAAGTCAGCGAGTGAAATGCTACTCTCGGAAGCTACATCGACATATCGAATCAAGGCAGGCTTTAGATGGCTTGGGATGAAGAACAAATGGTACTGGTTGTATATGCGATGAACGTCCCAATCTACAGCCAGATGTCTGAGAGTAATGTCAATTAGACTTCCTGGATGCGGCAATGAGGCTCCGGGAAGCGTCAACCTATCCGAGCCAGAATAGCTAATGCGCAGTGAGCGCGAGAGAGAGCTGTCGGTGGTTTCATGGGCACATTGCCTCAGCACCCAACTCCGAGGGGGTGCTGGACCTGCGGGGAGTCTTCGGCCAGTGATGTCAAGTCTTTGTCTAGCCTGCCGACGCGGTGGTGGAGAGGGTGTATCTGGAATTTGCAAAATCTCTCTGATAGCGGGAGGCACGCTTGGTGAAGTTGTGGGAAGTGATGGTGACGCCGAAGGCCCTGCAGCGGAGTGGCGGAGATTTGCAAGCAACTCATTCACACTCTTTGGTGGTTTGACTACCAAGTACCCAGTCAGCTTAAAGCACGATATCTCAAGCCCAAGAACGAACGCTGAAGGGCAGGTGAAGGGCAGGCGGGGAATTGACCTGCCGAAGGAGTTGAGGAAGAGGAGTTGCGCGCATATGCCACAAGAGAAGGTTTGAAGGGTTTGGCATTATTTCGTTTCTTAGGCATGCCCCGGCAACTGGTCCTTGTTCTGAAGTTATCGAGAAGGCAGGGCTAAATGCAAATACACATGCACATGCACATGCACATACAACGGGACAGAAAGTGCAGATGTAGATGCGAAATGCAGACGCAGACGCAGACGCAGACGCAGACGCAGACGCAGACGCAGACGTAGCCAGAGAACGCAAGACTACATACGCTACGGAATAGACCCGACTGCTGACGGATGGCAAATCTGAGCCATGACAGCACCCACCGTGACCCAGAGGGACCCACGGGACCCACCAATGGAGTACCGCGCCCAACTCTCACCCATCTCCTCCACGTCATGTCCACCCCTTTCAGTCCATTGTTCTCAGCCATGAAGATCTCGGATTTCTTCACTTGACCCTTAGAATCTCAACGCTTCGCCATCTCACCATCTTCGTTAGCCGCCAAAACAGCAGCACCGTATGAACAAGATGTCTCCTCGCTCCGACCAGCCGAGGGCCATGCCCATGCGGTAGCGAAAATGGAGAGGAAGAGGAATTCCTAGGACCGCCCTATCTTCTTTTTCCCCTGCTCCCAAGCAATGCCGCCTCCGAGAAAATCCACGAGCTGGCAAAGGGAGGACAATTATCGGGTTTTGGCCAAAATCAGGCCATGTTGCCTCATCTCAAACAGTATTCACAGGACGCAGATTTCTGAGCGACCGGATATGACTTCCAGTGTCACCATGAAGCAAATCAAGTTGACGTCTCGCTCCGTCATCGGGGGGAGGGAAGGGGGAAGGAAGGGGGAAGGAAGGGGGCAAACTTGGCTGTTAGAGTTGGTGTCATCGCGTCTGCTTCTGAATCGGAGACGATGAGCAAATGTGCTTGGATGAGGCAGCTGACGGAGCTCAGCCGCGTGTTTGTGTCCTTGACACGGCTCTCCACTATACGCTCAAGGAGAGTCCAATAGATATGATACATGAGCCTTTGGAGAATCTGGCTTCACGCATGACATGGCAGCCTGACTAGTTTGGCCGAGCACCCCGTTCCACCCCCAAACCATTTGCTCTGGAGTGCGACCTGTGCCATGCGTACAACATAGTTAAACAGGGTGTTCGGATGTATCTGACAGATCTTCGATCCCAGCGCATGAAGCATCCCAAGAAAAAGAGAAGCGAGTGATGCAGGAGAATCCAGTAGACTTCATCCGACAAGGTAAACGGGCGTCCAGGACATCTCCGCTCGAACAGCCGGCATGCCATGTCGATGTTCTCGTTCGGGAGGCGGTTTGGCGAACCCGTTGCGGATAGTAGTGCTTGTCCATATTCTGAAACCGTCTGTTGTACAAGCGAATATCATATCATGCCCCCCGTCAATGGGGTCTTAAAGCCGCCATCGTGGTATTGATATTGGCGGCTACCACTGATGCCCAGGCCGATCCTCAGGCCGAACACGGGACCGCCTTCGTCTGCAGCCGGAAGAAGAGATCGACACAGTCCAGCACGCCCAGCCTTATACGTGGTGTAATCATCATTACTTCCCGTCCGTTAGTCTCGGGTGAAGCTCAGGCAGATGGAAGAGAGAGAGAAGCACGCTTTCCCGGCATGAATGTTCTCTATAGAAATCCTTGGGAAAACTTCGACATCAGCTCGTCAAGCCCGGTCAAAAAGCATGTGGCATCCCTGTTTCCTCGTGTTAGCCTTCTCGCATCCTCTGGCCGAAATGCAGGCGGCAAACACTGAAACACGAGCCATCTGGATTGCTATGCTAGTCTTTTCCGCTAGAGGTGGCTTGGACGACAATTGCGAGAGATCTCAACGGCTGGTGGTTGGCGGCGGCGTTAGTATGGGGCCGTTCGAAAAAGGAGAGGGATAAGCGACCGGTAAGCATATATTTTCTTCATGTGACCGGACCAAGGCTCTTTCTACTTTTCTGATGCCGCCAGTCCTTAATGGCCCCGACGTGGCGTGGCGGCACTGAACTCTTACCTAATGGTAAGTGGCCTCTCTGTTTTCCTGTTACACAGGCAGACAGACTACTGGAAGACCTTTGTCCTGTCTAGCTTTGGCTAGTGATCCGTCATTCCGCGGTGGTTTGTTTGATTTCGGCCGTTGGACGAATGGAGATAGTGCCGCAGAGTCTTCAATAGATGTTCAAAGCGCAGTCCCGTGAACTCTGAGCCAAAAGTCCGGTTACGATATTGTACATGCCTTCCAGTTGCATATTAGCACCTCTATATGTTTGCGTGGTGATTCATACTCCGCAGGGCGTGACTGGCAGCGGCGGCATGGAGTGAATCTAGGTTACGGAGCCAGCCTGTACCTTGTTCTTGTGAAGCCAGCCACGAGACATTCGAGAATATTCAAGCACATCGTCCAAGAGCCAAATTCATAGTTTCTCTCATATTCTCATGCATTGCACCATAGAGGTACATACTACATGTTGATTGAAACGAACAGTCATGACGTTTGGTTTTGTCCCACACAGTAATTGTACCTTAGTAGTGCCAAAAGAAACCTGTCCAGCAATAAAACCGTCCTAATTAAGAACGGAACGGCCTCCTTCGCTTCCCCGTCTTGACTAACGACGGGTATCAGCAGCCTTGCTGCGTCAGCAATTTCAAGCACGGCGGAGAGCGGCGGGAAGACTGGAGGTATTCGGGGAATCCTTGTTTCATTCGAAGCTTACCGCTTTTCGAGCCCGGCCACCGCTTTCAAGGTCACTTATCATGATCCCCCCATGTTTGTTAGCCAATAGAGGACTTGTTGACATGATGTAGGCCACTATTGGCAGCCAAAAGTTACACCAGCAAAGTTTTGACTGCGTGGCGGTCTTCTCGGATATGGGATCATTATCTCTTTGGAAGAAACACGAGGACTTAGAGCTGAGCTGCGACACACTTAGGGCGGTCATCATTTCTAACTCGGTTCTTCATATTGGGGCTCGATCGTGTAGGCAGCTCGAGAGTTCAAGAGGTCAAGTAGCTGGCGTAGATGTACCATATCGGATATTCCCACAAACTCTATGGATTTGGACATATTTTTCTTTTTTTCCTCAAGTCGTGCCAGACTAGGCATCCATCCAGATCATCAACACCGCGAGCAGGAAATTGATAAATCAAGGCGGTATAGTTTGTTGGGATATAAGTCCTCCATCTCTAAGCTGTCCTGCTGTGAGACTGATCGTCGTGTCACCACGACTGAGACGAGAGCATTCTGCTAGACCCTCTTTTGCTCTCACGTAGCCATACGGAGAGCCCGAAAATAGGCCACTCTAGGCTAATGCTTGGCGACAGGAGGATCAGAATACCTTTGACCGGAGCATTGTTCACGTCTCTGCAGCGCGAATCAGCTCGCTCGCCAACTTTCTTCTTATCCAGAGTTGATATCCTGCTGCTTGACTGAGTCTCCTAAACAGATGGCGAGGAGGTATCCTTAGCGCCAAAGGGGACAGCTGCTTTCATGTCGCCACACTGGTGGTGGCATTTCTGAGACCTGCAACTACCCGTCTCGGCGACGCCTCTCTCATCCGGGCCTAATCTTCATCCAAAGAGAACCAGACTTCCCAAAGTTGAGCTCAAAAAGCGTGTTTGATGTTCGGTTGGCGGCATCGTTCTGTTATTGGATGAGCGAGAGTAGGCAAACAGGTAACCGGACCGAAAAGTCGGCAGACGATCTTTTTTTTTTATCTCTCCTTTCGCGCTGGCTAGACCTGTTGCTGCAGATGCCTTCGAGCAAGCCGCCTGCCGCTTTGAGCCGTTGTAGAGCGGCTCAGGAGAGAGAGCGTCCGTGAGGGAAAAGCATAGACACGCCTGACATTCGTTCTCCTTTCCCCGCAGCTGTACAGCAGTTCATTCGAGGGACCATGGCAACCGTGGGAAAGATGGCAGGGGGGGAGGGGGGAGGGAAGGGAAGAGCGGCGGTAGCCTGTCGCCTGTTCTCACGTAGTTAGCAAGATATACTCCAGAAGTCTCTTTGACATGGAACGATGGTTTAGCCTAACAGGCCAAGCCACGTCAAGCCGTGTCATGTCCCGCATTCTCCATGACCCTTTCCGTTTCGCTTCGAGGCGGCAGGCAGAAAGATGGCCCCTTGGCCCTCTGCTCCAATTTCGACTTTCTCAGCTACCGGCTCCCAAAATGAGTTATGGCTCAACATCTGACCAAAAAAAGACCGTGTCGCTGAACAGGGTGAGCCGGTGTTCCTATTTCGTCGGATCCTGTAGTCGAGCCTTTGTAGTTATCATCTAGTCCGGCAGCCTTCTCAAAAAGGGGGCCAGTTCTCGCAACCCTTGCCGATTGTTTGTTCTTTCCAAAAAGTTTCCGCCCTCTGTCTCTCTCGCTCCAATCCTTTGATTTCAGTTTTTACGAAATCTTTCGTCTCGGTCGTAACTTTTTTTCTTTCGTCGTTCTTCTCCTACTTCTTTTCCCCAAGATTCGCCACATGACAGTTCCCATACCAACTATTTATATTAGCCCATCTTCCTTAAAGTCGTACTACATTCACTCTCGCAGTTCCTTGCCATTGTGAATCACGAACACGAGTTCCTCTTCACAATACGATACCCGCCAGCCACGTCGGCGAACCGTGCAAAGAAACTGAGCACATTCGCATTTGAACGACGTATCTTTGTACACTCTAGGGCTCTACTGTAACTCCGTGCCTTGTTTTTTGCACGGCTTGTCCCGCCATCCGGCCCCAAGACGGTCTCATTGTCGCTTGACCCAGGAGTGATCGAGTCATTCTTGGTCGGTGATCAAGGCTGAGTGAGAGCTCACACACATATCCAGCGGTTTTCAAACACGGTTTAGGCTATCAACATCTTGGTTGCAACAAGTAAGAAATCAAGCATTTTTTGGAGCAAAGATCCCAATGTCTGTGTGACCAACAACTTTGCTCGCATCTCAAATGTTGACTGACTTTTCGCTTTTACGCCTACAAGCCGACAATTCAGTCAAGGGCATTGATATTCCAACTATTTCAGCTGAGTTGAAGCTCAGACTTACCTTTTTCTATTACGACAGGTAGTGCAGTTTCACGGTCACGGCAGCTACATCCTGCAAAAGGATATCTATCAACGGGCTCCAGCAGACGTTGGGTATCATCACAGAAATCGCTCCTTGTTGACTAGGTTACCTTGGGTAAGTCTTCCGCTTAAAATCAATATCCTTGTATGTGAAGAAGCGTATCGTCTATACACACATTTCTGCTGATAATCCCTTCACACATAGTTCTAAGCAGCGGACATTTATATAGTGTCTTGCTACTCGGCAGGTGAACGCTTGTTCATTCGAACCGGGAGTTCTCCAGGCCCAAGGTTCGTTGGCTATGTTTCGACAATCTTGGTTTTTTTTTTTTTTTTTTTTAGAACACCGGCAGTAACGAGGCTTTTTAGACTTGCGGTTATATAGTATCTTTCCCCGCCGGGCTTGGCAATGAACGAAGGTCGAAGCATTTGGTTGAATTTATCGCGCCGATCCACAGACCGCTGTTCCCAATGCATCCTCAATCATCAAAGGTATGTAGCCTCGTTTGAAATTCAATACATTATGCCAGGCGTTCCGAGCCCTATGGCGAGTCCCCTGCCAAGGACAACGGCTGGAGGGTCTTTTGCAACCTTGTACACGTATGAAGGCTCGATTATGCATCGAGGACGGCGTGGTGGAAAACAATCGTTGTTGGATGATGTCCATTTTGGTAAAAGGTATGTTCACCGAGGTTAATCTCATTTCTCATCCTTGCAAACAATGCTTCGATTGTACCACCGTCCGTTACTCGATGACATCTCGATCAACTCTCCCTTTTCCGTCGACCGTTTTGCTACTTCTCCTCCTTCCTCCCCTTTTTTTGAGCGGGGAGTGGCCGTCTTCTCTTAAATGTGGCATATATGCTCAAGACGATGGAGAATTTGAGGTGAAGGGGAAGCTGCTTGTTTTTTCTTTTCTTTTTTTTTCTGGGGCAAAAGGCGTGAGGGCATAGTTCAAAATGATGGAGGCGCCTTTGAATCACAACCGATGAGGGAGTGCGACGAGGAATCCAGACCCTGGGTGGGTTTGTGTCACATCCTCCCCAGTGATGCGTGGCGTCCCGGTTCCGACAAGTCTGCAGAATCCCTGCAAGAGACTGCACGCCTGGTTACTGTGCCTGAAGCTCCGAGTATTCAGATGTACTGTACCACTTGGTGTCTGGAACCTGGTTACATGGCCCTGCCTATGCACATCCACCCAACATGCAGAGGCATCCCAAAGAGGAGCCCCCCGGTCACCGTGCCATTGATGTCTTGCCTCTGGACAAGTTGGTTACTATGATGCTAACAAATCGGAAGGCAGGTGGCCGTCTTCACGGGTCTATCGGTGACGGCGGCTGGATCAAGTTGCTCATAGCGTTGCTGGCGTGGTTGGTTGGAACTTGGTTCATCACGTCAAGCCAGCCAGCTTTTTGCCAGCCCAGCTTTTTTTGCCAGCCAGCCAGCCAGCCAGCCAAGGAAGGGTCATGCCTGGGCAATCATGCGCGCAGTAGGGAGTCGGGAGTCGGGAGTAGAGGATAAGAAGGCTGACGAACTGGCTGACGTCTTTCTTGCTTGCAGAACGACTATAGCTCGTCGCCGCCGCCATGTGCGGACCTTGACTACCTCGATATACAGCCCCCAAATGGAGAATTGAGGTAGGTGAGCCGTTTTTGCGCCGTCTTATTGGCAGATGATTCTCATTGCATTCGGTGCAAGTGCAGTGGGTGCCACGCTTTTGCTCTCTCCAGTTCTGTCTTGTCCGTCTTGTCCGTCTTGTCTGTCTGTACGGAGTAGCCCTTCTTTTTATTCCAGTTCTCTTCAGCATTATGGCCTTTTCGGGTTAAGTCATGTTGACTGGGTCGCTTTGCCACCGCCCTGCTCCGAGCTGTGCTGTGCTGTGCTGTGCTGTTCATTGTCCAAGTAAAGTCTGTTCTGGTCTTTGTAGGCTCATGGGCGGCAGCAGCATCAGCAGGCGAATCTTATTAGCTGTCTGTTCCCCTTCCGATTCTGTGATTCTTTTTTTTTTCCTTTTTTTTTTTT
>JFHB01000138.1:0-79239 GCA_000729835.1 Atkinsonella hypoxylon
CCACCACCACCTCCTCCTCCTCCTCCTCCTCCTCCTCCTCCCCATCTTCGTCCTCCCCCCGTCGTCCATCCCTGCCTCCCAGGCCGCCCGGCATAACAAGCAGAGTACACGATCCAAATCAGCACCGCCACAAAAATAATGCTGAACAACCAGGCAGACAAGTCGGTCCCGCCTTGCCCGTCGCTGAAGATGCCGCCGCGCGGATTCGCTATGTGCGGATACCTCGCCTGTCCCTTCGCCGTCAACAAGAGCGTGTACTCTACGCCGCAGCTGCCCCTCAGCACATACGGATCATCCGCGCTCGCGTACCCCTCGCAGATGACGTCGGTGGTGCCCAGCTTGAGTTCCTCGGGCAGCGTGGCAGAGCAGCTCCATTCGATGTCCTCCCCGCCGTAGGACGACCCCTGGTTTACGCAGCGCATGACGTCGATCTCGTAGAGCTTGCAGATGTCCCTTGAGGATACGCATTTTAGCTGGGGGATGGCGGAGACGCGGCGGTGGGTGGTTTTGGCGCCGTTGCCGCGGAGCGTGAGAGATTGGACTTCGGAGAGGAGGATGGCGTTTTTGGGGCGTGATGCTGCGCTGAGGGGGAGGGAGAGGAAGATGGGGAGGATGCTGGGGTGCATGGTGGTTGATGTTCTTTTCGGGAGGTGTTAGGAGGTCTCAATGAGACGGAGACGGGCTTGGCTGGGGGCCCATTTGGTGAGAGTTGTAGGTTTGAATTGGAAATCTGTGGGGAGCTGGGTTATTTTATTGTGGTGCTTTGGATTGTTTGTCTTCTGGAATATTCTGGGATGGACATGTTTGTCCTTGAGGACACGATGTTCAGATGGTTTTGAGTGGCAAGGTTGGTGGTGGCAGGCATCTTGCTACCCTGTAGGCATGGAGAGGGATGGGTGTCGTTCGAGATTCGCCACGTAAGGGCTCCTACCCTGTGTCAAATGGTGCGCAAGAGCCATTGTGGACAGTTTGCGGGCACCGGAGCTTTTGGCGCACTAGACCTAACCGAAACCGGAACGTCCCTGGACACCTATTTTTAGTGTGGAAGTACCTCGGATGTTTCTTTTTCAGCTATAGAGCTGTTTTTTTTTTCGCTCTAACGGCCGTAACGCAACAGCAGCAGCTACAACAGCCCTTTAACCCTTATAGAAATAGCTTTCATTAATAATAACTACTTTGCTTATACAAGAATTACTATATATCTTTGGTAATAGCTGTTATCTCTCTCTTGCGAAAAAGAAAAAAATGACACCTCAAAAAACGCACTTTAGCGCGCTGTTGCGTATACATCTGCTGATATAAAGGACTTACGGAATATAGCACGAAGAGAAACATTGGGGGTACTTTTGTGTGTGGCACCCACCAAAAGCGACTAACCTCGATTCGGCTAGGTCTAGTGCGTGCCCAGCTGGCAGAGGGGCGATACAGATAGTGACTAGTTAACTAACTAGTTAACTACTGACGAACTGGATGGAAATGGCCGTGGGAAGAACTCTCAGGATGGCATGCAAGGATGCTGCGCCCACCGATCGGTGTTGCACCAACGATATGTTGGGTTGATAGGAAGCTGGGCCAGTCGAGTGCACCACACGCCGTATAACATTGCTATCACGGCCTCGATACCAACCAATACCGAGGAGAGGAGCAAGAGGCGAGCAGAAGAAGCGGTCGGCAATCGCAAGGCCATGCTGGGCGGATGCATGTGTATGTCAGGATTCAGGAATAATATCTTGCAGGACTCGGCTGATGATGCGTCCCGCCAGTTTTTCACATGTACGCCATTCGTCCGGTCCAGGCACCTTTGACCGACTTCGCCAGGGAAGTGGGCCACGCGGGCTCGGACAACTCGACGACTCCGAGAATTGCTTGAAAAGTATTTACGAGCTTGGCCTTTCGGAGGCATGGCCGCTCACATTGTCCGACACTAAAGTCATGCATCTTAGGGGCTAAGGTATCCGACGAGTCAATTGCGGCGGCGGGATTGCTAGCTCTGGAATTATTGCTGCCTGCCTAGGCAGTTCATGTTATGTACCTAGGTAAGTTACCCTACCTAAGGTATCTAGATTATTCTGTCGCTTATTAAGCGAAAATAAGCGACCTTAGGTACCAAAGGGTCGGGTGGTCAGTTTCACCCGGCTGAAGGTCGGATTAAATTAACCCCCGCGTGGGCAACCTAGGTGTCCAAAATTGTTTTGATCTGCACTCATATTCTCTCATGTATGCAACGAGCAAGCGGGGACGAATGGCAGGAATGGAAGCACCCCACATTTGACGGTTGCCAAGCAACTTCCCCCCTGCTGTGGTTTCACTTTCTCTCTCCAGTGGCGGTTGACAATGGATTTGCGATCCAGAACACTTCTGCGAGACCCGACACCGCGGCGGTTGCTCGAGAGGTTCCTGTTCCAAAATGAGGCGTGCACTTTGTGTGTGTATGTTGCCGACTTCCCCAGCAGATGTTCGTGTGGCGCTTTCATTCGTATACAGAAAAAGGAATGCAACCGGCGACGTTACTTCCAATCAATCGGCCGTGATTCGCCATAGGTTCAGCTGGCGGATCCGACTTGGCTTCAAAGCTTCTATTATTGATATTTGTGTGGTCATCGCTGCCTTCCCAGTTGTCTTAGTGTACCCACAACGTCGTGAGCACGTACACCTGATGAGATACCTAGACCTTGCTGACACCCAACATGTCTAGCAAGGTACTGACTGTAGTTGACATTCAGTAGCTTCTAGTTAACACACTGAACCTTCTAGCGTCATCTTTAGTACCTACCTCAGACTCCAATGTAATTGACCCACATCCTGGTCGGAACCACTCTTTGGCGTTATGCTGTCCCAAGGGATGTTAGACTCCAACGAAGGGATCTTGGGCAATTTTCATGTCGTCAGCAGATCAGTTAGTGGTCAGGGAGGAGAAAAAAAGAAAAAAGAACCCAGTGCAGGGACTGATCCAGATTACGCCCGGATACATTAGCGATACATACAGCCGCTGAGGCTGGCACCGGGGCTCGATGCTGCTGAGCGGGTGACTCACGGTCTGACTGCTGTGGTGGGAAATGAGTTGGTATCACAATGACATACAGTGGTCGGTCGTGGTTGCCTGACTGACCGACTACCTACCTAGTACCTAGGTACCTAGGTAGGTAAACTCTTGCCAGTTTGGTCTACCAATGACAAGGGTCTCGGATTTAACAAGATTCCCGGATATCGGATATAATAAGATTCCCAGAATTGCTGCTCGGAAGCCTGCAACGACAAATTACAAAACCAGCTACAAGCCCTTTTGCGTGCATGTACATTTCTAGAGTCCTGTAGCCGCTGGGCCCCCTTGATAACTATATACATACGGGGTGTTCCATCCGCTTGTTGCCCCTCCCATCAGCTAACGTGAATTCTCTCTCCTCATTTAGTCGTTGGCGCATGTCAACCCAGAGGCCAAAGCGCTAGAAAGGCTGAAAAGGGTACTCGCCTCGCAACAACGTGCCTTCCCAAACAGTACGCTTACCCACCTTTGAGTGCCCGTCCGTCCTCAGCTGTCTGAGCGGTCTTGTTTAGAAAGATCGCCGATACAATCAGCTTCGACTGTTCTCTCTCTCCTGCAGAATAGCTTGCGACTGTCTAATCTCCAAAACGAGCCAAATAGCCAAACGTCGAGGCACAGCAAGTCCCCTGCCTGCTCAACGTCGGCGCAACGGCGCGCCTTTGTAGCCACAATGGCTGTGTCAATCCCGGAAAAGGCACCAGGGCCGCACCCGTCCGACTCAGAACGCTCCTCTAGCAGAAGAAGGGATTCCTCAGATGGCAAATCGACACCCCCAGAAGAAAAAGCAGACCTCAAAAATGCCCTTAGCAAAGCCGACTCAAAAGTTGCTGCGCCACCAAAGGCCACCGATCTTGAAGACAGTTTCCGCCATTTGTCACCTCACGAGGCAGATGTCTTGAGACGCCAAATAATCACTCCCGAAGTCAAGCAAGGCATTGGTATGTTGTATCGCTATGCCTCGCGCAATGATCTTATTATCATCGCCATTGCATCGATTTGCGCAATTGCCTCTGGTGCTGCCCTCCCACTCATGACCGTCATCTTTGGAAATCTCCAGCGCACCTTTCAAAGATACTTCTTTTCTGACGGCACGATGAACTATGATGATTTTCTGGATGAGCTGACAAAATACGTTTTGTACTTCGTCTATTTGAGCATTGGCGAATTTGTTGTCACATATATCTGCACAGTCAGCTTTATCTATACGGGCGAGCACATCAGCGCCAAGATCCGCGAGCACTATCTTGAGAGTTGTATGCGCCAAAACATAGGTTTTTTTGACAAGCTTGGTGCCGGTGAAGTCACAACGCGCATTACCGCCGATACGAACCTCATCCAGGATGGAATTTCCGAAAAGGTTTCACTCACATTGGCTGCCTTGGCAACCTTCATCACCGCCTTTGTCATCGGGTTTCTTAAATACTGGAAGTTGACCCTTATTCTGTCCTCTACCGTCGTCGCCTTGGTGCTCAATAGCGCTATTGGTTCTAGCTTTATACTCAAGCACAACAAAAACTCTCTGGAGGCCTACGCCCAGGGTGGCAGCCTGGCTGATGAGGTTGTCAGCTCCATTCGTAATGCCGTTGCCTTTGGGACCCAAGACCGCCTCGCCAAGCAGTACGACGTGCATCTCAAAAAGGCGGAATACTTTGGTTTCCGCGTCAAGGGCGCCCTTGCCGTCATGATAGCCGGTATGATGCTTATCCTCTACCTCTCTTACGGGCTTGCCTTCTGGAAAGGCTGCCACTACATTGTTGACGGTGTCATTCCTCTCAGTAACATCTTGACCATTGTCATGTCTGTCATAATTGGTGCCTTTCAGCTGGGAAATGTTGCTCCCCATCTGCAGGCCTTCACTAGCGCCGTTGCTGCTGCCGCTAAGATCTTCAACACCATTGACCGTGTCTCGCCTCTGGATCCCAGCGATGACAAAGGAGACAAGGTTGAGAACCTGCAGGGGCACATTCGTCTTGAGAATATCAAGCATATTTATCCATCTCGTCCCGAAGTAGTTGTCATGGATGGGGTCACTCTTGAAATCCCTGCTGGTAAGATTACGGCCTTGGTAGGAGCCTCTGGCTCAGGCAAGAGTACTATCGTCGGCCTAGTGGAACGCTTTTACGACCCTGTGCAAGGCGCTATATTACTCGATGGCCGAGACATTCGCTCCCTCAATCTTCGGTGGCTGCGTCAACAAATGGCCCTAGTGAGCCAAGAGCCCACTTTGTTCGGAACGACAATCTTGAATAATATCAGCCACGGTCTAATTGGAACCCCGTACGAAAACGAGACTGAGCAAGTCAAAAAAGAGATGGTCATCCAGGCAGCCATTAAAGCCAATGCTCACGATTTCATTTCAGCCCTCCCGGAGGGCTATGAAACCAATGTTGGCGAACGTGGATTCCTCTTGTCTGGTGGACAGAAGCAGCGTATTGCTATTGCTCGTGCCGTTGTCTCTGACCCAAAGAGTAAGTACCGTTCTTCTTCTCCCTTCTTGCTTTTCATGTGCTAGTGGTGGAACCTTGACGATAGATTGTACCCGCTGACAGGACAAACAGTTCTTCTTCTCGATGAAGCAACATCTGCGCTCGACACCAAGTCTGAAGGCGTTGTTCAGGCTGCTCTGGAGACCGCTTCTGCAGGCCGCACCACAATTACCATCGCCCATCGTTTGTCTACTATTAGGGATGCTCACAACATTGTTGTCATGTCCAATGGGCGCATTGTGGAACAGGGTACCCACGATGCACTACTCGAGAAACAGGGTGCCTACCACAAGCTCGTGTCCGCGCAAAACATTGCTGCTGCTGAGGCATTGACTGCAGAAGAAGTAGAGGCCATCGACGAAGAGCAGGAGGAGCTCATCCGCAAATTGTCGAAAATTTCGTCAAGCAAGGATGGCCAATGCGGCGCTGACCCAAAGGATCATGATTCCGTCAAGATGCAGCGGTCGTCTTCGCGCCAATCTGTCTCCAACACGGCTCTTCAGAAAGTGACGCCCGAGACAGAGCATAAATACAGCCTAATTACGCTCATGAAATTCATAACCTCGTTTAACGCACCAGAGTGGCGATGGATGCTTTTCGGTCTTGCATTCGCCATCGTCTGCGGCGGTGGCAATCCAACAGCAGCCGTCTTCTTCGCCAAAGAGGTTACCAATCTCTCACAACCCGTCACCCCTCTTAACAAACACCAAATAGAGAAGGATTCTGATTTCTGGGCTGCCATGTACTTGATGCTGGCTATCGTCCAGTTCATCGCCTTTTCTTCACAGGGTATCGTCTTTGCCATGTGCTCCGAACGTCTAGTCCGTCGTGTCCGTGACCGTTCTTTCAGAGCTTTGCTCCGACAGGACGTAGCGTTTTTTGACAAGGACGAGAACTCGGCCGGTGCTCTTACCTCGTTCTTATCTACCCAAGCCACTCATGTGGCAGGACTAAGCGGGGCCACTCTTGGTACTCTGTTGATGACCATCACCACCCTGGTCTCAGCCTGCGTGGTGGCCTTATCCATTGGGTGGAAGCTGTCGCTCGTGTGTATCACCACGATGCCAGTTCTTCTTGGCTGTGGCTTCTTCCGATTCTGGGTGCTGGCCCACTTCCAACGACGATCTAAGGCTGCTTATGCCTCATCTGCCTCGTTTGCCTCGGAAGCCATCTCAGCCATCCGTACTGTTGCTGCGCTGACTCGCGAGGATGATGTCCTGCGTCAGTACCGTGAGTCGCTTGCAGTGCAGCAGCGTCGCAGCTTGATTTCGGTTTTGAAGTCTAGCACACTCTATGCCGGTTCTCAGTCGCTGCTGTTCCTTTGTTTTGCCCTGGGCTTCTGGTATGGAGGTACACTGATCGGAAAGAGAGAATACGACATGTTTCAATTCTTCCTATGTTTCATGGCGGTTATTTTTGGTGCGCAATCTGCGGGCACAATCTTCTCATTCGCCCCTGATATGGGCAAGGCTCACCACGCTGCTGCCGAGCTCAAGACCCTTCTCGACCGCAAGCCCGCCATCGACTCTTGCTCACTTGAAGGCGAAAGGCTACCCGAGGTTGACGGAACACTTGAGTTTCGCAATGTTCATTTTCGGTATCCCACTCGGCCTGAGGTTCCCGTTCTTCGTGGTCTCAACATGACCATCCGACCCGGCCAGTACGTTGCCCTAGTCGGCGCATCTGGCTGCGGGAAGAGTACGACGATTGCTCTGCTGGAGCGATTCTATGATCCGCTCTTTGGAGGTATATTTGTCGACAACAAAGAAATCAGCAAACTCAACATCAATGACTACCGCTCTCACATTGCTCTCGTCAGCCAAGAGCCAACGTTGTACCAGGGCACTATTCGTGATAATATTATGTTAGGAAGTCCCAAAGAAACCGTCACAGATGAGGCGCTTGAGCACGCCTGTCGGGAGGCCAACATCTATGACTTTATCGTATCCCTACCCGAGGGATTCAACACAGTGGTTGGTAGCAAAGGTGCTCTGCTGTCTGGCGGTCAGAAGCAACGCATTGCTATTGCTCGCGCTCTCATTCGGGACCCCAAGATCCTCCTGCTGGATGAGGCCACTTCTGCGCTTGATTCGGAATCGGAACATGTAGTGCAGGCGGCTCTAGACAAGGCCGCTAAGGGTCGCACGACTATTGCTGTGGCCCACCGGCTGAGCACGATCCAAAAGGCGGATATCATCTATGTCTTTGATCGGGGGTGCATTGTCGAGGCCGGCACTCACTCGGAACTGATGAAGAAGAATGGGCGATATGCCGAGCTGGTCAACCTGCAAAGTCTGGCCAAGCACGATTAATTCGTTGTAAATTTGGAATCGTCTTTGCGCTAGTTTAATTTTCGGTGCTGTTATCCTCTATGCATTCATGTATTTCCAGCATATCTTGCTAGAGGTTTGATTTGAACCATTTACTGTTCATACTGCGAGAAGACATATCCAGAGCTAGTTCCTTTAAGGATGAACTGGCTTAGACTGGCTTTGCATACGACGGAGTTTTCTATATTTTCTTTCTCCCCCAAGGGTGGGCGTTAGGACATCATTAGATCGAGGGTACTCGAATATGTAATTTGATCTGATTTTGATTTCTCTTCTCAGCAGGACGATTTTAAATCCAAAAAATGTTATTCCTCCTTTAACTGACATTGTTTCTGGCATTCATTGCGGGTGACTATGTAAATCACGCCGAGGTTTTAACCCCTTTGAGACATTGCACGGATGAAAATGTCCTTGGTTGCACCACGGTTTGCCGATTACCGACGCGTGCGTGTTTCACGCGCCTCCAACTTATTCAACGACGGTCATCACTGTCGCTCATTTCACGAAGGTTTGTTTCTTGGTAACATGCTTTACAGCATGATTATTATAGTAGACGGTGGGACGAAGATTACTAGCTGGGTTGGGCGCTGCTGACTCGTGCCATTTGCCTTGTCTGAAGCTCCGAATTACAGATGGGTTATGGGCAAACAGCCTGCGACTATTGAAGGAGCAGAAGCCTCAATTTATGGAAATGAATGTGCAAGATTGATTAACCGGATTTAATGCCGCCCCAAGGCAGTAATTGTGCGCTGCCAACTTGCCTGATACCGATGCCGACAGACTGTCATCCATGTGACACCTAAAGCAGCAAGAAACTTCCGTGGCGACGTTCAAGTTTTGATGCCTCCGTAGAGAAGGGCAGAGCAATTTTGAAGGATTTTATGAACAGGAAGGAAGTGCATCGTCATGTGAAGTCATGTCTTTATCCACGATATTGACAGGCAGGCATGTTGCACTTCTAAGGCTGAGATGCGGATTAAATGACGCGTTGGTATTAGACATGGTAGATTGAACTGACGGACCGATAAGACAGCATGGCAGCCCTGGGCAGAATGCAGATGCAGATGCAGATGCAGAATGGGATTCTTGGATGAGACGTTAACTACAGACCAGACATGTTGGGGCAATTAAAGGATATCTACGTTGAGAACGGTGACCAGCGATAGGGAATGAAGTAAGACAACAGACAGGGAATAGACATGAACTGGGGGAAGGACGCCTCGGACAAAAAGATAACTCTAGCGCGTGTCTTGGATCGTTGATGAGACAAAAGGTGGCAGGGTTGGGTGGTGTGCGCGATAGGAAGCATTTCGCGTGTGCGATGAACGGAGACGAGCTTTCAGCTCGGACTATTCGATGTGCCTGTTCCTGTTGGCTGTGAGCATACAAAAGGATGATGATGCTGCTGGCTTGCAACTCGGTTCGCGAAATAAAATGCATTGTGCGACGGGATCTCACCGCACCGGGGTCAACGGTCCGGTGGAGAGGAAAGTTTTCTTCTTCTAATATGTGCTCCGCAGGTACTAGGTACCTAGGTAGTTGGTCCGTACTCCATAGATTGCCTGCGTACCTAGGTAGGTAGACCTTGTCGGTCTTGGCAGGCACGAGCAGGCACGAGCAGGCACGAGCAGGCACGAGCAGGGCACGAGCAAGGGACACGCGCCACTGGACACGGAGTCCCTGACCATCTCTGGTTAGGGCAGGTCGGCTCTCCGCCCGCCCCTTCCTAGTTCAGCCCGAAAGAGGAATTCCTGTCGTCTGAAGCGGGTGGCGTGGAGACACCCATGATTCTCACCTGAAGAGCCGTACAAGATACGGGACACGGCTGGGGCGGCTGTGGCCAGCTGTCAGATAATATAGAATTGTAGGAAGGGGTTCGGTCTTGAGTTCGTGTTTTGCTGGCGTGATTCGTCCTCAGACTGAGGCTGAGGTTGAGGCTGAGGCTGAGCCGAGGGGACTTGGGATGAAATAGATGCGTCAGCCAGAAGCTTCCTAGTTGGAGCGGTCTGGTCGCTCCTGCCCACAACGCCAAGCGCGGGGCAGTAATGATCCAAACTCAAACTC
Organism: Atkinsonella hypoxylon; assembly: GCA_000729835.1. Taxonomy (NCBI): domain Eukaryota; kingdom Fungi; phylum Ascomycota; class Sordariomycetes; order Hypocreales; family Clavicipitaceae; genus Atkinsonella; species Atkinsonella hypoxylon. The sequence continues at coordinate 9,924 of JFHB01000138.1, forward strand.
AACACCTGGCATCATCTGAGGACCTGACTCTTGTCTGTTCTCTTCGACTTCTGTGGCCTCTGCAGGTTATCACAGGAAAAATGGCAAATACGCCAGGCCAGGCCATGCCATGCCATTCCACACGCCATGACGCCAGCCGTCGCCCGATTGTGCCGTTTTATATATAGTTACGAAGCCGATAGTCCGTGTAGCCTCCTCAGGTGCCCCGATGCACTCGACTCATGACGGATGGTGTTTCTGGCCTAAGGCAACCTACGACATCAAGAGTGGAATCGGAATGGGCACGGCGTGCTTCTTACAGCATCTTCAACAGCAAGCGGACAATGCGTCTTACGCGACACATTGCCGTCGAGACAAGCACCTTTGAGTGGTACCGAGCACGGAGCGCAATGCCCTGTCGATACGTCTAACCGCTTGTGATTTTATGCGCATCCCGATGTCTGTACGGCGTACATATGCAAAGTTGCGACGGCGGTTGTCGGACTGAGGGAGATCTAGCCTGTCAGCCAGCCCGGGGACTGAACATTTTGACGGGCCTATCTGGCCATCACGAAAGAGCACAACGCTAACTAACTAACTATTAAATTATCCAGGCCCCGCCGGCCCACTTACATGGCTGAACCCTTGTTAACCATGTGTCCACCAGAGCTATTTGTCTTGACCATTCTTGTCGACGCCCGCTGCCGCATTTAGCTTCTCCCTGTCATCCCACATTACCGGACAGGGGATGCAGACAAAGGCAGAGAGACGACAGCACCACGGCAGCTTGCTTCTGTTGTTATAATCGGGTTTCCCATGCACGTGGGGACAGATTTCTTGACGGGGCCCCCTAACTATTGCTCTCCTCATCATCTGTCATGCATTTTGACCGTCCCATGCCATCCACTTATTTGCGTTTGCTAACTGGGAGCCACCCTTGATCGGAAGCTGTCCATCGTGTGCCCTGCGTTCGGTGGCTGCTCTCTGCTGGTTTGTCTCCTTGCATTATTTATCCTTTGCTAGCAATGCCGACGCTGCGCCGCTCATCTTTACTCTTTCCATCCATCTTTCGACATTCCTTCTCGAACCGCAGCTTGTCCAAAGCTCATCGTGCCGATAGTCACTACTGTCGGCCTTTGGGATAACTGTACTGCAACTTGCTTCGCTTTCGATATCATTTGTTTACCCTAATTAATAATAGCTGGACGCAATCGCCCGTTGTGCGCCCAGATTATTGCCTGCGACTGCTGCTCGGAAAAGCAATACAATCTGCACCAGCCCGTCCTACATACAATCGCAGAGAAAGACTGGACTGAATACATTGGTATTGGACAACCAGATACCCGAAAAACAACGTTCACTTCTACGACCGCAAAGCCTTAGCCAATCGATCTTCGGTTTCGCTCCCCGCTCTCCGAGAAAGAAAAAAAAAACATCCGCCTCGTACAAGCAGATCGAGCCCTTTCCGAACTGAGCGGGGAGCCGACAAAGCACCAGCTCTATCCCTGCAATATTTACTGTTATACCAAGTCACAATTGACTTGTGATACTAGGCAGTCGTCGATGTAGGTTACGTAAACCTGGTTTGCAATTGCAAATCTTGGTGACGGGAAATTGTTACGTGCCACCAAGACACCGTTCGTTTCAAGTTGCCTGGTGACCACCGATTGGTCAAAGTGGAAGCTTAAAGAATTGAAACGTCCAGACATCTTGCACAAAACAACTTCAGTAACCACAATGGGTGTTGGCGTCCCAGTGTCAAACCCTTCAGCCGTAGCAGCCACCACCGCTCCTGTGCGCTCAATACCAAAATCAACCTCGGCATCCATAAAGCGCAGATCACTGCAAAATCAGAGACGCATGTTACCCAGAATTACGTTGCCTCTTATCGTTTTAGCAGTCGCGGCTACATTCAACAGTCATGTTGCAGCTCTGGCGCCTAGAGTCACCACGCCCGCGTCGCTAGAAAAGGCTACATTCTCGTCAGTCTCTGACGACGACCCATCAGCAGCAGTGGCGACAGCCATGTCGATGCCTCCTGCGGATGATGTGGCCGAGTTAAAGAAGTTTCGAAGAGCTAGTGATGCTTCCCGGGCTCACACGCAGGGTGACGGCAGCGCGGAGGACGACAATGTATTCTCCCCCTCCAAGGCACTGGCAAGCCGGTCAACTCCTACAAGCGATGATGGCTCATCTCCTCTCCCGTCACCTTTTGACAATTTAGTACCAGGAGCATTCCAGGTATCCGGAGGAGGCAAATCTTGCTCTAACTTTATAACGAGCTTGCTCTCTGACCCGACCTTTAAGAGCTGCTACCCCGTTTCCATGCTCCTTCAGGTAGGTCCTACTGTCACCCGACTTGGACTGCGCCAGCTTTCTATACCGGAAACCCCTTTGCTGATGCTCGCTTCGTTATAAATTCGCAGACATCTATTGGATTTTTCAATGCTGAAAAGCAACTCTCCAGCATTGCAAAAGTGCTCGACGCGACATGTGCTGCCAATGTCACCAAATGTGGTGATTTCATGGAGAACGCAGCCCGGAACTTGACGTCAGATGCCAACTGCAAAACAGAATTCAGCCAGAACCAGGCGCAGGTTTTGCTGGCGTACCGTGGATTACGAGCCTACGAGGTTCTTTATTCCGCCGCCTGCCTCCAAGACCCCTCGACAAATGTCTACTGTTTCGCCAACGCCGTGACAAATTTGTCGGCCCCTTCTGATTCATACCTCTACTTTATGCCGTATGGCAACGCTTTGCCTGGAGCTTCCCGGCCGACCTGCAACTGGTGCACGCAGAAAACTATGTCCATCTACTACTCGGCCTCTGCAGATCGATCACAGCCTGTTGCGACTGACTACCAGGATGCTGCCCGACAACTCAACACGCTCTGTGGACCGGACTTTGTCAATTCCAGCCTTCCGACAGCCGAGAATGGAGCTTTTCCGACAGCGATTCCGTCATCGTTAGGCCTCATCACCAATACAATTCTTATTCTACTGCTTTCTGCATTCTTTTCATAAAGTCCCAAGGTATACTGGATGAGCGGGACGATCTGCTCAAACGCACAATCATCACATCTCAAGCTCGTGGTTTTTCTCCAGCATTCCCCTCTCTTTACCCCCCCCGCGGAAAAACAGACCTAGGAAAACATCTTCCTCTTCACCCATCTCACAATGCATAGCATAGAACTCAATGGATTCGTCCTATTTTCCTTTTAATGTCATGGGGAATGCCAACTTTTAGCAGAGGATTTTCTGGCGGAAGCCGCTCAGCAACCGCCAAGTCAACTTCGACATGACGCAACTTGACCACATATTCATACACTGTACATTTAAAGACATTTATACAACCGGGGTCAGTGGCACGATGTCGCAAGACATGACAACCTTTCTGGATTTATATTTCTTGATAAGTCATTTTCGTGCCTTTCAAAAGCAAGCATGGTGGTGACGGCGTTCTATTGGGGCTTAGGTCTAGGCATCTAGGGTGTACATACGGCATTGATCTTGGATACATGTGCGCACGAGAGTGCAATGGTGGATTTTGCATTTGTTCAGGAGGCTACATGCTGCATCATTACAGAGCATGTTGACTGGCTCTATCCAAGAGCAGATAGATATCAAGGACATATAAGTAGTGTTAATGTAATGTAATAGCACATTACCAACTGGTGCTCCGTAAACCCGACTTTAGCGATGCTTCTTGGAAGACGATGCACTGTAGGGCGGAGTCGCGGAAGTGCATTATCTGCAACTGGATGAGGGATTGTCGTGGGGAGGGGCATCATTGCTCGACTTCAGGTATTGCTAGGGAATGCGCTTTCAAGAAAGTAGGAACTTGTGTTGATTCACGTCGGAAGAAAATCCGACAGCCGCATCATGCTGCAAGCCTTTCCACTTACTGGCCACTTCAACCTTATTCCGGCGACGCCAGTCGAAACGACGCTATTCACACGCCTGACTCTGTCTACATGTTTCCCGTCGGCAGTCTTGGGGGCAGGCGGATTGTCTGATTTTCTTTCCCTCTGCGGTCTCTCTTTCTTCAGCAGGAACAGTCTCTTGAGATTGGCCTCGGCGCGCCCTCTGATCCGCTGCCCGCATTTCCTTTAATGGCATCGCCCCTCAGCTGTCTGTCGACTTTAAACATGTCCCAAGCTGACGGACGGACCCCACGCCATTTATCAGATGATTTTTGCTCACTTCAGCCCGGACCCCCGCAGGCTGCAGCTCGTAAAGCCAGTGAGGGCCACTTGCATCATCACCAAACAGATTGCGCCTCGGCACTTTTCGTGAAGAGAGCAGCCCAGTTTTGCAGAAGTGGGAAAAATACGTCTTGAACGAGGCCAGACTCCGACGCAGCGTTTGGGTTGCCGTCCTTGTTAGTCCTCTCGTCCTTCGTGGGACGTCCTGTTCCTCTCAGTCTGCACGAAAGACACATTACATTGTCCATTTCATCGGACGACGTGCCCGACCCACGCCTCGATTAAGCAGACAATGAAAAGACACAACGCGCAGCCGTCACACGTGGAACGACTGCTCAGACAATGATTCAGAACGTCCTCATGCCGAGCTGCAACACCAGAATGGAAATGCGTGTCTGTGAACAACGTCGTCTTCTCCACCTTCTCCCCGACTTGAAAGTTTCTCATTTGGGTTTACCTTTCTGCCGGATTCAGCGCCACCGGCTCGGGGATGAGGTCTGTGCTGCCGTTGGGACCAATACTGACTGCAGAGGCTTAGTTACATGAATTCTCCTCTCATACTTTCTCATAGCCGGCCGGATGTCCTGGTAGACTCCGGCAGGCTGCACAGCCAGTCTTCGCCGGCTTTCCTGTTTTAGACAGGTCCAATTCAGCTCAAGGCCTTCGCTTCGGACTGTAGGCTAGACGACAATTCTCAGAGAGCACTTTCATGACAACAAATCAGGGTGTGCTTCGCCTTGCATGCTGTTACTGAGGCACAAGATACTGCTGGACGAGAAACGTGCAGGATCGCACTGCTGAACGCGCGCCGTCATGTCATACAGTTCCAATTCTTTGACCCGACCGAGGCCTCAGCAATGAAATTGAGGTGGAGCAGGAGATCACCAACCAACTTGTAGTTATGAGCCATCCCAGTTCATCAGTCTTATCGCATGGCGTGCGGAACTTCTTGAGGCCCACCACTCTCGAGTTTGAGCTTGATCCACAGGCGGAAGGAACTCCGTGAACTGGCTCAGTGATCAATAAAACAAATGTACTCGTACATACAAAAGTCGGATAAACAAATTCGCAGCAAAATATACCTGATTGCGTCATGAAACTTATTGCCTTTGCACGTCATAAATGAAATGACAACTGAACCTCGCGGCACCGATACCTGATGGCCGACGGATGTCGCCGCGGCCGGTGCGCGGTACGCCTGGCCTTCAATGAAAACCGAGCATAACACAATCCGATTAGTCCATGTTGATAATTGCTCGTGCTCAAATCATTCTGGCCATGGTAAACACGGATGAAACTGCTGATTGTCGATCCAGTTTTGACCAACAGCCGGGCTTTCCATGCAGTCTCGTCATAGAGGACACCTGTCTAGCAGCAGCATACTGGCCTCTTTCAGTGACATGCTCTGGACGATGACGATGGCCAAGACTGCATGAATGATGATGTAATTACGCTTAGCTTCCCATGATACCTACCGACTTCGCCAATGCTTGTCCAGCTAACGGTATTTTCCCTCGGTCCCTGTACATGAAAAAAAAAAGCTGCCTCGACAATGTATAATCGTTGGTACGAACAAAATACCCAGAGATCCGGTCAGGAGGGCGAAGGGTCGCAAGGTAGCATTTCGGGACGGAGCGCATGAGAAGGCTTGGTTAAATGGGCAAGTTAATACAGGGTGATAGACTTTGCACTCGGCCGGATGTAGGTGACCAAGCATGCTTCCATGGAGCAGCGATGGTGGGGAAATGGCGATATTGAGATAATGTAAGTTGGCATCGAGTTTGAAGTGCACCTGTTGGACCGGGCGGAAGAAAAGAATGCGTGGGGCTGGCAAGCTGAATATGGAAGGGAAAAAGTGGAGCATGGCAGGCAGCTGGCGGCGCCGGCAGGCACCACCTGGTGAACCTGCCCGTCGGCTGGCTGGCTGGCTGGTTGACGAGGGGGTTGAAGGAATACATGACCCCTCGTACTCATGTGTATTTCTTCACCCGCGTGGCTGGCTGGCTAGTGCAATGGTGTGGTAATAATTAAACGGGATCAGGGGCTCTGGCGCTGGGCTGTCAACTCCATTTGCTCCGTCAGGTTGGTTGGCGACACAATGACGATATAGTGTAGCATACAGTATGCTAATGCTAACCCAGTTATCATCAGTCGAGGACCAAAGATGGCTTGGATCCGGTCATCAAGAAGTTGAGGTGTCACAGGTGTCACCGCAGAAACGCCAGTCATCGCAACATCGGCACCAGTCACCCTGGTCTACTCTGTACATTCACCTGAAATAGAGGCCCAGCAGGGCAAGCGACAAGCAGGAAGAAAGGGCCTGATGCCTGGACGCCTGACGCCTGACGCCTGACGCCTAACGCCCAACGCCTAACGCCCAACAAAATAATGCCAATTGCTCATACTTTGGATCGCACATCTTGGAGCATCGCGGTCCGGCTGCAAGCACCCAAATCAAACGCGCTATGTGAAGTCGAAGGCACGAGAGAAAACGCTTACATGGATGGATGGCAGATCTAGACTCTACAAGCATCACGATCGCGACCTTTCTTCCGACTCGCTACACCATCGGACTCCCTCAAGGCTACCATGTCAAAATGGACACATTGTTCGATCTCACACTCTCAGGCCCGAGTGGAGATCGGCATCCATGTATATTACGTGTCGCCGAGGCTTGTTCAATCACTGAAAACAGGTGTGACAGGTACGCGGATTTGCGGAGCCGCTGGTGCGCTTGTCGTTTGTGGGACGAGCCCTGTTAGTTGACTGCTCCGATGCAGCATGCAGGTGAGAAGCGACTGCAACTTAAAAAGGCCCCGTCTAGCCAATGGTGCCAAAAAATACCAGGGGTAAGCAGTGGAAAAACAAAACTAAAGGCTTTCGAAGAAGAGCAACTAGGCAAATCATGCAAGCCAGCGCGACGATATCGCAAGACAGCGCGCCTGCTCATTTGTTTGACTAAAAGAACCGATCAAGAACTCAACTTCCCCGGTCCCGGCTAACAAGTCTTAACTGCGTTCATCTAGTCTAGAAGCGTCATTGACTTATCTCTCTTTTTCAAAATCAAAAAGGCGCTGTCGCTACTATTGCCCGATATTTAATCATGCAGATCTCCAACGCTATTGTTGCTATGCTTTACCCGCCTCGTCCATCTATTCAAGATGCACAACATCGTAAGGGATTAGGTACCTGGACAATAAGGAGAATTCGGAGTGGAATGTCCCCGAAATGTCTTGCTTGAGCGAAATCATCCTAACATCCTTTAGCTCGCAATCCTGGAGTCTAGTGATGCAGGCTCTGTCGGGAAACCCATTTGGTCTCCATTCTTGCACTACTCGTCTTCAAACCCTCCATTGACTTGCTGTCATTTCCGAGTCATCATTCGAATGATCGTCGCTATTTTACCCGTAGTCCTACTAAGTCGGGTAGTCGAAAAGATGCTCAACAGTTATCAGCTCAAATTTGGTCTTTTGTCTGTCCCATAAACCCTTACACAACATATTATGTATGTAAGCACAACCTATCTTCAACCTCGCTTTCTGATTGTTGGCGCAGCACTTGCCGACGATGAATTGGGCCACGGCATGAGATCCCTTTCTTTTCCCTTCACCTTTTCTCCAAATCAGCTCTTGACTCTGGAAAGGGAAAGTGCTGGCAACCGCGGGGCAAGTTTCTTCCCTCCGACTTGACTTTCGTCACGGCAAGTCATTAGATCTGTCCCCGCGTGCTGGGGTGGATGGATTGCCCGAAGTGGGCTTGAATGAGAGATCTATCACATCTAACGTGCCAAGCTGTCTTTGTACAACGCCCACCCGCATTACTGGTTCAAACCACTCAACCCCCCATGCTGCTTCTTTGATGCTTGCTGCGGTTAGACTGATGGGGAGTATTGAACTGGGTTTTCCGAAGCCCCTAACAATGGCGCTGTTCTCCCTTTGTGCCTTTGCTGCCGGATTAAACTGTCCCCACCGTGCCTCTGCCACCGTTTTGGGATGCAGAGTAGAAGAGTTGTCAGAGCAATACTGTCCCGAGTCGTCCGAATAAGACTAGAGAGAGTTGTGAGACGAAGGGCCTTTCCCAAGGGCCTTTACCAAGGGCCTTTACCAAGGCACTCCAATTTTTGCAGAACGAGCCCCTCATTCTCCAGCAAACGTCCCGTTCAAGCAAGACGGGCTGCTGTACGGAGTTCCATGTCTTGCTTAGCCGGTTCAATAGCCTTACAGTTTATCCATCTACGCGGTCCGGGATCAGTTCACTATGGATGACAATGATTTGTCTGCGTCCGGTACTTGCCGCGCGCGATGCTTGATCCAGCCATTAAAAGATGTGTTGGTAGGCGTACCAGGATGCGGAGTGCTGATACCCTGTCAGTGCCCCAGACAGAATCAACTACCTGGGATGTATGTACTCCGTACCGTTGCTTGCATCTGGACGTTAGTTATAGTAGTCCTCGTACTAGAATATAACTAGACTAGCAACTGTTCTGCGCCATCAGAATCCCATCATCCCATCATCACATCTTCAATTCTCTCCTGCTCAACGTCCGGCTTGGTGTTGGCACATAAGTGTTCCTCATCTCATTTCCGTTAACCCTTGATTCAACTCGTCCTGCTCTCATTTGAACCTGTGCCCGCTCGCCTCGCATGTCATTCTGCTTCCAAAGCTTACTCACGGCCTAAGATGATCTACTGACTAGACCCCTGGCCCTCTGGTGCACCCCTTTGCTTCGGGAAAAAAAGAAAAAGGAAAAAAAAAAAAAAGCATAAAAAGGCAGCCGCCGGAGCTTTGGCGGCGTGCTTCAAATTTGTAACCTGTCGACAACTCGTACGAGCCCCAAGATAGCAGAAAGCAGCCCTTTGTGAATGAGTGCCGAGGCATGCGCCACGACCTGGGATCATTGGGACAGTTGGGGTCGTTCACAACCGGCCTTGACCTTGTGACGCCAAAAGTTGGACCGACGGCAAATGTCTCGCTGAAATCCCATCACTTTGTTGTTTCCGGAACGGCATAAAAGTGTTTTGTATGATGTGCTTTGAACATGGGGTTTGTCCCACGAAGCTGACCTCGACCAGGGCTTCCAGGATATAAACATGCTCGGCACACAAGCAAACATCACCCATCCTAAGCAGAGTAAAACAAAGAACCCAGCCTGAAGACGGTGCTAAAATCATTTTTTGTTTCCCTGGAAGAATCATCGCGCCGGCGGGAAATTGCAACTATAGTCAGGCAGGACAGTCGACAGCTCCCTCGGACTCCATCTGAGTAACGAACAGCCATCCAATCTAGACCGTCGTTATCAAAAGATTCGCGAGTCATCGCCGTCTCGATTTAAACCGATCAGCCAAGAACTCACGAAAACCCCGTGCTTCGAAACACCGCACCAGGTTTGGCGCCTGGCAACCCCCAACACAAGCTGATCAACTGCGCTCTGCGAAAAGTGCGCTCGGGCGGGAAGAAAGGGAGGAAGACGCATCCCCCGTCATGGAGAGTATCCCCAATCTCCTGAGCCCCGGGCGGGAAACGAGCTTGAAAGACATCTCGTTCAGGCTCAAGATGCGACAGCAGCCGCGGGCAGCGCGCGCGTGCGGCTTCGGCGATCGAGACAGGAGGGTGATCGATCCGCCGCCCATCGTGCAGCTCTCGGTCCACGGCCCGTCGATGACGCAGGACGAAAGTAGGCTGTACCTGCTGTACGAAAGCTACGTGATGAACTGCTCCATCTGCGACGAGACGGGCACAAAGGACGCCTCCTTCATGCCGGAAGAGTACCAGCACCAGCGGCGGCTGATGGGGTCGCTGGTCGGCACGCCCTTTGTCGGGCTCGACGACCACGGCAACGAGGGCTGCTTCTTCTGCTTCTCCGACCTGTCTTGTCGGACGCCGGGGGCGTTTCGGCTCAAGTTCACGCTCATCATGATTGATCCCTCGCGGGCGGGCAAGATCCGCCATTTCCCCGTGCTGACGGAACTCGTGAGCGATGTCTTTCACGTGTACAGTGCCAAGGAGTTCCCCGGCATGCTGCCTAGTAGTTCGCTGGCGAAACGGTTAAAGGAGCAAGGGTGCATCATCTCCATTAAGAAGGGCAACGAGAGAGGGAAGAACAGCAGGGAACTGGAGGAGCTGTCGGATGATGAAGTTGCGGGGCCGAGTTTGCAGCACTAGACAAGAACGTTCGTGGCCACGTTGCTTGTGGCCCTCAAGCTTGAACATTGTTGGTCGAGGCCCGCTACGACGTGTTTTTTTTTTTTTTTTTTTTCTTCTTCAAGTACGCTGTAACTGAGTTATGGGAGGTTGGATACAAGCAAATGGTGGCTGTCAAAAAACGGTGCTTTCACAAGCAAAGAGAAACACAGGTCTGGTGGTTGGAGGCAATCGACACATGCTTGTCTTGTGACAGCTTGTTAGTGTGTCGTATTTTATTTACGACTATGAAGGAGATGAACGCCCTCTAGTACAGCATCATTATACCCATGCACCTGATGCACACAGTTTTCCTGGGAAGAATATGCCAGTTCTCCGTTGTCTATCCTGCGTTATGGTGATTTTCTTCTATACGACTATTGGTTCATGACAAAAAATAACGCACGCGAGCCAAATCAGGTCGTTATACCATCGCGGAGCACTATCATCATTTGCAAGGTGGCAAGGAATATCTTTCCTATTCATGCTGCGTCGATGTAGGGTAATGAACCCATGAAGAGATCCGCCGATGCGGACGAGGACGCTGAACTTCAGGGTGCACTTTCGCTTATGAAGAGAAAGCTAAGCGAGGTTTTCTGGGTTGAGAAGTGCCCCGTCCGCTGCATGAGAGAGAGGCTTGCTCAGACGAGTCTTGGAGACCAGGGACCAGGGAGGTTCAGTTGACTGCTAAAGCTCTGATATCACTGGCATTCAAACAAACTTTGACGTCTACTGCTTGTCTCACTGTATCCAAGTCAGCCCTGTAAGAAGTATGGTTATAATCCACTGTCCAGTTTCCGCCAGTTCTTCAAACCCCTGATCCTGGTCACAACAATCTCCGAGCATGGCCAGGTATCCCGGACCAAAGCGTGCAGCCCAACATCGACCCCGCTGGTCTGTTGAAGGAGGCAAAGTTTCTCGCGAAAGGGGTTATCTATCAATGCCACAGAACCCGTGTTCACCGAGAAGAATAAACAAGCGCTTGTATCGGGGACGTTTTGCCCGGCTGATAAGCCATAAGGTAGGCAGGCATCGAGATTGATCAGACAACCAATTGCCACCAGCGAGAAAGAGCCGACGTGCTATTTCCGGAAAATGGAAGGATGCATACTGTTTCACCAATTTCGAGGCCCAAGATCTGATATAGGCCGAAGTCCAACAGATTCCAGAAAGGAGAGACACCGGATGTAAAACCAGACAAGACGGGGCGACGTATCAAGGTACAGGCAGGATTTTTGTCCACCTGACGTTTCATGATCTCGGGGCGTCTGTGAAGGAAACGAAGGCCCCGTCCGGAAAAATGCCACTTGGTGTCGGTGTATTCATGTCGCAATACAGTCGGCTGCTAACTAATTGGTAGTTGGATCGTGGTGCCAGCGATTCGCGGCAGAATATTGACAGGCCGGCGACGCCATGGTGCCACGCGGGGAGATAGATGGCTGCACCAATCAATCGGTCGTGGAAGCAAGCGATGTCATGTTAGAACAAGGGTTGCGGCGCACTGTGCTGTTTCCTTGAGGACCATAAGACTACAAACAACCTCCGTACCGACCCGCTTTTTCTCGATAGCTCTATGGAGCGACTTGGAAGAACTTCTAGAAGCAGCTAACCGCCTAATCCCTATATAAGGCTTTTAAGCTAGTGCGAGCAATAATAGACTAGATTAATAGCTTCCTTACAAGTAGTACTTATTAGGTCTTAAAGGCTGCTAGCAATATTACAATATAGTCCCTGTAAGATTTTGTAGAAATACATGCCCCACTTTATACAGCTTGCAGGTTCCCCTCTAATAGCTGCAATCAGCCGGCCAACTGGGTCCAGGCTGGAAGCTGGTAGGGAGGCACAAGGTGGATATCCATACAGGGTAGTCCGTATTGAACGCCTGTAATGCACCTTTAGCTTCATCTCAGTACTTCTACCGTAGTATGAAATGGTGCGTGCGGCATGTACCTTGGATGCAGCCATTTCAATTGGCTTAAAATAATGGATCAGTGCGGAGTTGTAGTCTTACGGTCCTCAAGGAGACAGGCCATGACATTTGATCTCAAGACTGTCAGCGATGACTCTCTTGCTCGTTGATATTCTAGCCCAACCGTTCTGTTGTCGATTCCGTATGAATTCCTGAGCATCACATTATGAGAAGGATTGGACATGGTGAACACTGCAGCTTTACGTTGCACGGCCACCAACGTGCTGAAAGAGTCATCTGGCGCTGCCCAAATGCTGTGTTTAGATTCAGCTTTAGAGCTTGAAGTGAAGCCAGTCTTTGCACCATCGTAGGAGTAGGAGGGAGGCATCTGGATTGGGAAGGTGGCGAGAGTGATTGCTCCTTGCACATCATGTCGTTTCAGCATGCATCACTTGGATGCGAAGGCTTCGTCTACTGCTCATCGCGATGGCCTGTCTGGGCATCTGATGATGGATGCCTGACGCCTCGATAATCACGGCATGGGTCATCCTTCCAACAGTCACCACATTGTACCACACAGCTCGTCAAACCCTTGGAATCAGACGTTGTCTGCAAAAGTAGAGGACCAAGAGGACGCCGGGACGCATCCCTCATCCCTTTGGCAGTCATAAACGCCGTAGTGGTTACCAAGCATCATGTTCGCCAATTACATGGGAGGTTACGTACATAGACACGCAGCCCTCGAAGCGTCAGTTGAAACTCCACCGTGACAAAAAGTGACCAGAGATCTTATTGTATTACTCTGCTAAGCCCTGAGCCCCCTCTCCTGGTTCTAAATTGTATCTACAGCGTTGGTTGTGGGTATAATTCATTTCTGCGAAGTTGTGACAGCTGAGGGGATGGATAAACCTGCAATCTTTCCATCATGTGGAACTGTGCGATGGCCTTAATGTCCGATGAGCAGAATGGCAGGCGTCCTCATCACTTTAATATGACAGGTTGTCTGGACTCATGCCTTGCTTGATTTGCCGATTTCTGAGCTCCCTGGCCAGAAGCTTCAATTAGAGGAGATTGCAAAGCATGTACTGTTGGAAAGAACCTGGCAAGGGCGTTCAAGGTGCAATATAGGAAAAAAAGAAAAGAAAAAAAAAAGAAAAGCGATCAATCACTTAATCATCTAATGTGGTTTTGTCCTCGATGCATTCCTTGCAGGTCAGGTTAGGTCAGAGAGTCGACAACACAAGAAAACAAATCGAGAAAATGATAGTGTAGCGAAGCATGTAGTTATCTCGCTTCCCTCGGATATTTTGAGAAAAACAGAAAATTACGCCAGGTAATGCACTATGCTTGAAGGCTCTTAGCCATCTTTCGGGTTCCGAATCGCCATGAGAAATCAAGGGCATGATTTAAAACAGAAATCTTTAGTGAAAAAGGGCAGTATTCGGCAAAATCTTGGCTTGGTTCCGAACCCCGGTAGACAGACGCGCGCAATTTCGTACCGCTGGAGTGGTCTCGATCGAGAAGACGTCTGATTTGCGATGAATATGGCACGTGTTTCCGCCTGCTGTAGGAGAAGTCTAACTATCTATTGGACCAGTCACGAAGAACAAATGGATGTAACACTGCTAGACCAACAGTCGAAGAGCCCGCTGTATTGATCCAATGCACATAACATGCCACCTAACGGGTGAAGGAAGACACATGCAAGGGGCCGATAAATTAATCGTCCCTTTTTAGGGTGGCAGACCGGAGTGAGGGTCGCATCGCGGGATGTGGGTTGAAAGTGCGCTTTTTTGTTGACTGCGTGACCAGTCGCTATTCTCTAATTCGCGAGTGAGCTGGCTGACTGAAAAATCCTTTAGGCAGTCTCGTTCTGGCAGTGCGTTTGATAGATGACAAGGAATGAGCCCCCGAATTGTGCAGGCAGATCGGAGAAGTTGAGCGAGCTGTCTGAGACATGGCCAATCGGGTTGGCGGTACAGGAGCCGACTATGTCCCTTCATTAGCGCGTTTCATAGTCACAGGGAGGATTTGAGGATTCTTATCCAGGGTTAAGGGGCCAAGGTGTATTGACAGATTAATCCAACCACACAACAACTTGCATTCATGGTGCTAAAGGTCGAACAAAACTGTCACCTATGTCGGCGCGTCTGGCTGGCGACTGGGCAGGAAGGAGGAAGGAGGGAGGGGGAGGGGGAGGGGGACGGGGGAGAATAAGTGGGAATGCATAGGGGCCAACGAGCAGCAATTTCTTTCTCGTCCTCCTTCATCAGCACTAGTCATATTTCGACAAATTCGCGATCGTCTCATCTCGGATCTTTGATTCTCGGGCATTTAACCACGAAATCTCCGGGAGGAAATGAATGGAATAACGTTTTCTGTCAAAGTCGAGGTCTGGCCAGGAACGACAGCTGCGCAGGGAGACGGTCGAAAATCCCCCACCACGGGTTACGTTTATGCAGAGTTGGCAAAAAACCACATCTGATCGCGGGATCTGGATTTGCGACAAGTTGCAATTTCTATGGCTGCACCTTCGATACATGCCATAATACAATGCACCTTTTCGCATGTTTATTTGATTCTTCCCTGCTGTAATCAGAAATCGGAGAAATACTATTGATTCAACTTGTTTTCTTTACAGGGTTTTGTTTTGTTTCATTCGGCGCGCGGCTACGATGTGAAACCGCGGAACCCCTGTCAAGACCCGGCTTCAGATCTTGTTTTTGCTCTTGTTTTTTTCTTTTTGTTTTCATCAAGCCCCTCTTCCTCATATCTAGGATGATAACAATCAACTAACAAATACCTATGACGTGGGCAGACATTCCTTGCAAAAGCAGTGCAACGACCGGTTCAAATTACTTTTGTTCGGCAGACTGACGAGCCAGCCAGGCTGGTCCGTTATCATGGTCGCCGACGTGTAGCATCCCCGACCTTGCCTACTGCACCTGCACCTGCACTGCACCGTGCCTGTTTATCAAGCACCAGACACCAGACACTGTTATCACGGCAAATTTTACCCGTGTCACACAAGGACCGGTTCGGCCCCTTGTGTTAGCGCCACCTGATCGAACTGGGTGGTAGGACTGGACGGTCTGAGCGGCCGCGGCCCACACGCAACCACACGCAACCGCACGCAACCGCACGCAACACGAACAAGGTTGCGGGACCTGTCACAAAATCTGGCCCCCGCGTGTCTGACTCTAGCCAATTTAACAGCACTTGCCCGACGTTGCGTGTTCATTGGACATTCAGACTCGACAATGTGATCCCGGCGCTTTCACCGCATTGTTCTCATGGCATGCATGGGAACACCAGGTCGGCCACCCTTTCTTTGTCAAGCCTGGCAGGCATGTCGAAATCGGCAGGGTCTCTAAATTAAGCTTTCAATGCAGGGGAATGCCCAAGTCGTTGGTCGGGCTATGAATGTAAAGGAAGTAAATAACCCTCCTCCGCCCAATCTGGCTTTCATTCTTTTCCTTTATTACTAGGTCGTCTGGCTACGGTTTTGTCGTTGCGTTTATCCCAACTCCTTGTCTTCGTTCTTTCCAGGAACTGCTGAGCGCGTCCTCTCTTTCAACAGAATCACCCAAACAGCCAGCTCTGTTTGTTTCCATCCTTCATTCACAAGCTGCGAGTTCTGGTCACTCGCGCAGTCAGCAGCTACCCCCATTCCCGTTCTCTTCGGTGCTCTTGTAGTAACGCCCTTCATCCTTACACCCACGTTCTTTGGACTTCGAACCATTGTAGGCCGAAGTGCACTCGCCAACAAACATTTGCCTCCAGAATTGATTGCGCTGGTCAATCGCAGGACAAGCCTGGAAACGCATACCTACGCATATACACACCATTCTCTTCCCAACATCCACCGTCAATATGAAGCTGACCAGTACAACGGCATTGCTCGCCCTCGTAGCTGGCATTACCGCCCGCAAAGACAACCCGGACAAACGAACATTTGCTGTTCTCCGCTTTACGAACAAGCAACTTACCTATGGCCGAGCGGACCCTATCGTCTCTCCTGGTAAAAAGTCCAGTCATGTCCATTACGTCATGGGCGGGAGCAACTTTGGACTCGGATCCACTGGCAAAGACCTTTTGGCATCCAACTGCAGCACCGCCTTGGTCAAGGGAGACTACAGCAACTACTGGTTCCCATCTCTTTATTTCGTAGATCCCGTGACCGGCAAGTTTGAAGATGTGGAGCTGTTTTACGCAAATGCCTATTATTTGTATGTGACTCGGGAGCAATTTGCGAATCACTTACCTACCCAGTTGGCTGACTCTTTCTAATATAGCTTCGAACCCTCTAATGATGACATCAAGGCCTTCCCGGTTGGTCTGTCTATCGTGAGTGGTGATCCAAATTTGCGAAGCCCTCCGAAGGATGGCCCAACCTCCAACCTTGACCCGGCTAAAGGGCCCCTGAACCCTATCAAGTGGACATGCCCTCGCACCAACTTGAACCAGGCAGCCTATCCTACCAACTCTGACGGGAAGATGGCCGGCATCGCTGATCCAAACAACAAGGGCGAAGGTGTCGGGTTTCCTGATGTCAACTGTGACGGCTATGCCTCGCCCATGCGAGGCGATGTTCATTTCCCATCATGCTACAATC
Source organism: Atkinsonella hypoxylon (assembly GCA_000729835.1). Taxonomy (NCBI): domain Eukaryota; kingdom Fungi; phylum Ascomycota; class Sordariomycetes; order Hypocreales; family Clavicipitaceae; genus Atkinsonella; species Atkinsonella hypoxylon. The sequence continues at coordinate 26,811 of JFHB01000138.1, forward strand.
CTGAAAAGGGCTTGACCAACTACAAGGAAAACATGGTCTTTCCTAGTGATGCTGGAGATGGCAAGCAGGATTGTCCCGCAGGTCACATCCACGTTCCTCATCTATTCTTGGAGGTCTACTGGAATACCCCGGCCTTCAAGGACCGGTGGACGCCTGGACAGGGAAAGCAGCCTTTTGTTCTCTCCAATGGCGATGCTACTGGCTACAGCAACCACGCAGACTTTATGGCCGCTTGGGACGAAGACCTTCTCCAGGACATTATTGATCACTGCGACAAGGGCTCCGCTGGTATGGATCAATGCACAGAGCAGTTGAAGTATGGCTTGAACAAAGGCGATTGCATCATTCCATCTCCGGTTGATGAAGTTGTCCATGGTACTCTCAGTGTTCTGCCTGGAAATAACGAAGTTACTGGTTGGCGGTATGGGTTAAAAGGAGTCACTGGAGGTTCTGTCGACGTCAACGTTACTCTATCCCTCTCCCAGCCCGACAAAGGTGACAAAAGCGCCACACCAAGCAACAAGGCTCATGGTGATGACAAGGCCAAGACTGAGCCGTCTAGTGACAAGGCCACAAATGTCGACGACAACAAATCCCAGTCATCGGCCTCTAAACCTGTCGGAGGCGCATCAGCACCAGACAACCAGTCTGCTGTCAATGCAACTCACACTGCTGGGGACTTTAAGTACGTGGGTTGCTTCAAGGACTCCGAGAAACGCACTTTGAGCGGCGTGATACGTGCCAATTTGGGAGCTGTCAGCAACGAAAAGTGCGTCACGTACTGCAAAAGTGCAGGATTCGAGTTGGCCGGAACTGAGTATGGCGGCCAGTGTTACTGTGGAAATGAGCTTATTGGATCGCAGAGGCTAGACGACTCGGCGTGCCACATTCCCTGCGAGGGAAATAAAGCAGAGATCTGTGGAGGAGCCTGGACTCTCAGTGTCTTCAGTCGGGATGGCCAGGCAAGCCTGAAGAGTGCCAAGCAACGCAGACATGCTCACGAGCACGCTTTGCGACACCGAAGCAAGCGCCACTAAACCTCTCTACTTTCAATGATGGCGAGAAGCTTGTGTACACACAGGTTGCATTCTGGACACGAGGCGTTAAGCGGCGGTGGACGGTGTTCTACATGGACATATTTAGGTATCTGAGCGCTTGCCAAGTTGTTTTGGATATTGCTTCAATTCTGAGGATTGATTCACATGTCATGGATTCATTTCTTCGGTCAACAGCAGACAACACCTCATAAGTGGACTCGGCTTAGTTGATCTTTTGTCTCGTGGGACTTTGTTTACATATATATATATATCTATAAAAGAACTACTTGTTCGGTTTTGAAACAGACGAACTGTTTTTTGGACAGCCATAGGTAGATGAAATTCACTGTATAGTATGATGCCCACTCTCCGTCCAGCGAATAGCATGGTGCTTGGCTCCAAATGGTGGGCAATTGGAAGCAGAAACCTTTACTTGGTAGCGAGAGTTCCTCTCTAGCAAATGAACAAACTACATTTCATCAGACCAGGTTGAGAAAAGCAAAGGCTTCCACTCAACAGAAATGGGCTGAAGTCGACGGTCAACTGGTCTGTTTGGCTCTCGCGGTACAGGTCCGGTTTATGAGTTCGGTTGAACCCCGGTCCGATTGAACTTTGGCTGCTGCTTAAGAGCCTGCCTTCAAATTCACAACTTCCAGCATGAGCGACGTACCCTGCCAGATGGGCTGATTGCTCATGCGCTTCTGATCTTGGGGCCAAAAAATGTCACTATACCATGAAGCTGCTGATATCCTGTCGACGTCCTCGCACGAGGGCGGCAGCTTGAAGTCGCGGGTGTTCGGCCGCAAAAACATTAAATCGCCTCCGAACCAGCTGTACGCTCTCGTGTTGGAGACGTGCAAATGGAGCGCCATCCTCAAAGAAGTCATAGAAGGAGCTGAGCTGCTCAAGCATGAACGAAAAGTATGTTTCGCACGCGCCTTGGCACCCAGAAACAGCATCTTCATTCTCACCAATGATCTTTGCTTTCACTAACACGCTCTTGCAGCTCTCGCCGGCATTGTCCCTTTTGCTGGTCCATGACCTGCTGCTTGCGAAAGGCGGCATTGCACTGCCTCAAAGTCACGGACTCAGGTCAAGCATTGATCAACACAAAGCCCGCCTCAGCTCCGAGTTTACTCGCGCGAGGCTGCGCCGCCAAGCACCGTCAGTTGAAGCTCTGAAAGCGCAAGTTGCGAAAGCCACGGCAGGCGAGGAGGCATCGCATCCTCGCTGGGTCCGAGTGAATGCTTTGAAAAGCACGGTTGAGGAGCAATTGGAAACTACCTTCCGGACGTACACGAGAGCAGAGACCATCCAGGATGTGGTCACGAAGGGGGGCAAACGCATACTTCTCGACTCTCATGTTCCCAACTTGGTGGCCATAACGCCGGGGCACGAGCTGACCAAGACGGAAGCCTACGCATCTGGGAAAATCATTCTGCAGGACAAGGCTTCTTGTTTCCCGGCGTACCTGCTGGACCCGAGATCCGAAGACGGCGACGTGATTGATGCGTGCGCTGCCCCTGGGAACAAGACGACTCACCTCGCGAGCATTGTGCACAGCCATACCCCCGAGTTTGAATCACAAGGGCAAACCATTTTCGCGTTCGAGAAGGATGCCCGTAGAGCGCAGACGCTTGAGAAGATGGTCAGGATTGCTGGGTCCAAGAGCATGACACGAATTGGGCTCGGACAGGACTTTCTGCAGGTGGACCCCCATGCAGAGAGGTTCAGGAATGTTGGAGCACTGCTTCTCGACCCGAGTTGTTCAGGGAGCGGCATCGTGGGCAGGGATTCGATGCCTGAACTGCACTTACCGGAGTTGCCACAGCATGGTCGGGGAGGTGGTCGGGGAGGGCTCCCTCGACCCGACCAGGCCAACAAGCGGAAGAGGAAACTTGACCAGGTTGCCGAGTCTAAACCAGGTGTCATTCGGGACGACGACGGTAACGAGACGGTTGTGAAGTCGGAGAAGGACCTAAACGAGCGGTTGGTGGCCCTTTCGTCCTTTCAGCTCACACTCTTGCTTCACGCGTTTCGATTTCCGTCGGCCAAGAAGGTGACGTACTCGACATGTTCAATTCACTCCCAGGAGAATGAGTACGTCGTCATGGCCGCACTCAAGTCAGACATTGGCCGAGAAAGGGGATGGCGGATACTACGGAGAGAAGACCAAGTCAGCGGGATGAGATTGTGGCCGGTACGAGGTCTTGTCGAGGCATGCTGTGGGGACGAGAGCGTGGCAGAGGGCTGTATACGGACGTACAAAGATGACGGTCATGGGGTGATGGGTTTCTTTGTAGCAGGCTTCGTGAGGGATGTGCCGAGCCAGGACGATATGTGGGATGGCCCCTTTGTGCGTGATCAGGACGGTGCCATTGTGCGGGATGTGCTGGGGATGCCGGCGCCGAAGGCTACGGGGGTTCCTGTTGTGCTTGTCGGCAGAGACGAGGCTGTGGAATTGGCCAACGAGAACGGTGACAGCGTGTACAGGGATGAGCGTGAGAACGGCGATGACGGCAATGGGAGTGATGAGAGCGAATGGGGCGGGCTTGAGGACTAAGACCTTGCGTTCCGTAGCTGTGTAGCCGACGCAAGGAATGAAAAAAAATGAAGTTTTACAAATTGGCGAAAGTAAAATTCCCGCGAATCTGTATACTGTAATTAGGCGAATAGGGATTAAAACGCCCTACACACTGACTTGTAGCATGTCGTGTAATTCTAGGATGAATATCATGAGGGATGGTGTAGTGCAACGGGTGGGTTATGGGGTAACGGTATTTATTAGGTGGGTTCAGATGGTATAAGGAAGCTAGCAGGATACATATAGATTTAAGACGTCTTTCAGTCTGCAAATATAGTAAGAGTCCTCTGTTCAGTACAACATCCTTGAGACGAACGGCAAATGATGCAAATGGTGACAAGAATACAACTCAATCGACGACATATAAGCAAAGTGCCTACAACCTAGGAACAAAGTCTACTGCGAATTTAAACGATCAAGCTTACATCATTCCACCATCGATTAGTCCTAAATATAACCTTAAATTTGCCGGACCATGTACGCCGTACAGCCATTCGACAAATGGGCAGGGCATATAAGCTAAGGACTACAATATTCCAGAAAATGGGCGGTGCTCAACCTGGTGAGGTCTAGACAATCAAGAGTTGTGGCCGACTCGATGGCGACATCGAAGGTGTTGGGTAGACGCCGTTATTTTCTTTGGTCCACCGGTGCTCGCTAAATATCCACTTGGTCGAAGATACAGGGCCTGTCCAAATGACGGGCAGCTAAGCTAGCGAAATGAAGAGCGTGCCGGAGCCGAGAGAAGAGAAGGCCTAACTAGTCCGAGGATGGGACAGGAGTTGCCAGCCGCTAACAGCAGATTAGCTCGTAGGCGTAGGCGGGTCGGTGATGGGGCGGTGACGTACCAGGCGGCAGGAGCAGCAACTAGAGGAAGGAGCGGGCCCACGGTCTCGGCCGGATGGCGGACGATGGATAGAGTGGATGGATGACTGGGCTTCCCATTGAGTGCGCGGGCACCAACTGGGTCACGAATCAGTATTGGGCTAATCGCGTTCAAAAGGAACCTAACCTGGGCGCTTCAATCCCACGCTGGAACCTCGCTATGATCACAAGTCCCGGCCATGTCCGGATGAAACACGGCCTGAACGCTCCTCGGGGCCTAGGTGCCTAGGTGCCTAGGCTATTGGGGCTGGCGGCCAGTGGATCTACGGCAAGTGCTGATTAGTCGCGGCAGTCACGCTCCGGGCTAGCACCTTCCTCCGCACGCCACATCCGTCGAGGCTAGCCGCTTTCTCTCGCTCAAGGCCGACTACCTCGGTGCCCTTGTACTTGCCCTGACATGTTCAGATGAGATTTGCCGCTTTTTTTTGGAGTCTCATCTTATTAGGCTAATATGTGCTCCCGCTTGGTCATCTCCAAGCCGTTGCCGCCGTGGGAGTCGAGGCAAAGGTGCGTGATGTTGCTTGCCTGTTCACCTGGAGGCGAGTATTTCCCCATCTGTTTTCTCCGGATCATTGCTTTCTCCTTATAGTGGCAAGTGCGCCGATCGCAGCACAGCACAGCACAGCACAGCACAGCACAGCACAGCACAGCATAGCATGAAATATGATAATGCATAATACATGTACTCCGTAGCACTACGTCGAGTTGCAGCTTCAGCTCTTTCTGACCTTAGCACGTGCTTGATTCGCTGGCGGCGCTGTTCCATCCATCCATTGCATCCCCCTTCAAATCATTCTTCAGACTGAGCTGGTTTTTTTTCTTTCTCTTCAATTCTTGTCGCACAGCAGTAGCTTAGTGCAACGGCCGCGGCCACCGTCAGTTGTCTTTTTTTTTTTTTTTTTCCCTCCCCGTCGCCTCTAGCAATACTATCATCATGACGGAGTACGGAGTACGGAGTACTCTGGCCCTTGTCCTCTCTATCTCCACTGCTAGTTCCTATGCCGCAAGGCAAGGTTGCTTGCTCCCAGACGCCATTTGATTCCGCCATTTCATCTCATCATGTGCTGGCTGGTCTGTTCACTTGGGCCTGCCTTGTCTATCACGGGCATCATATATGCCTTGCCCCGGCTCACCATGGTCTACCTTGATTTGTGACTTTGATATTACATCGTCCCCCTCAGGCCACTCGACACCGTCAACGCACCTCCCCAGCCGCCTGACCTGAGACTTTCTCGGCCAGCTTCAGGAGTCCTGGTATTTTGCGACTCTGCACCGCCACCCCGACTCAACGTCGCAGCGTCCCCCCCCCCAACTGATCTGTATCAGAAGCCGTTGATTTTCATGTGTCTGGTGTCTAAGGCTTCTTTTCGTCCTCCTCTGTCCTGGACTCGTTCAAATACACCAAACATACTGTTCCTGCATCTACCCGCATCCATCGTCGGACCTTCGACAGGCATAGGGTCCTGCATGCGCCATTCGCTGCGACTCGAAAGACAGGATTGCTTTCAACTATGGCTTCCTCCCTGTCGTCCTTTTCTTCTTCTTCACTGACGGCGGGTGGCGACCGTGACGTAGAGGCGCAGAGAAAGCCAGTTCGGTCGTTGAAACATTCGCATTGGAGCATACTGCTCGATCAGGCCGGAGTGGACGATGAAGTCCTCAACCACCCATATGCCGGTCAGGGCACCATCGAGTCACCGTATCTCGTCGAATTCTTGCCCAGCGATCCTCGAAATCCATCGACTTTCTCTAGTGCCTTCAAATGGACAATTACTCTCGTTACGGCCGTCTCGACTCTTGCCGTCTCTTTCAGCAGCTCAGCTTACGCTGGGAGCGTTCTTGAAGTCACCTACGAATTCTATGCTTCCAACGAGGTTGCCATCCTGGGCGTTTCCATGTTTGTGCTGGGTTTCGCCATCGGGCCTCTGTTTTGGGCGCCCTTCTCGGAATTATATGGCCGCCAAAAGCTCTTCTTCATTACATACATGGCACTGACGGCTTTCAACGCTGCTGGTGCTGCTGCCCCTAATATGGCAGCGCTGATTGTGCTTCGCTTCATGGCTGGTGCATGGGGCGCGTCATCATTGACAAACTCGGGAGGTGTCATTGCCGACCTCTTTTCGGCAAAAGAACGTGGCATCGCGACGAGTATCTTTGCTTTAGCACCTTTCCTTGGGCCAGCGCTGGGTATGTTGGAGCAGCATTTCAGACAACCCTCTCTCTCTACACGCTGCCGTCATCCCCGAAGGACAACCTCGTCACTTCCCCAGTGCTAACAATTTCCAAGGACCGATTGCTGGTGGTTATCTTGCACAGGCTGCAGGCTGGCGATGGGTGGTAGGATTGACAGCCATCTTCACCGGCACGTTATGGATTATTCAATCTCTCGTGGCCCCTGAAACATATGCACCAGTGTTATTGCGCAGACGGGCAGAGGCATTATCAAAGCTAACGAACAAACATTACATTGCCAAGGTTGATGCGGGGATGCCGCCGACAACCATAGTGGGCCGAATCAAGCTTAATCTGTGCCGACCCTGGGTTTTGTTGTTTAAAGAGCCCATCGTCCTTCTCACCACCATCTACATGGCTATTATCTACGGCACGCTATACATGTGCTTTGCAGCATTCCCCATCGTGTTCCAGTCCCCGTATCCCCACGGCTGGGGCTGGAAACCTGGAGTCGGAGGACTGTCGTTTGCCGGTATCGCGCTTGGCATGTTGATCTCGACCATCGGCACCATCTTCGACAACAACAGATACTCTCGCTTGGCGGTTAAACACGGGGGAGTAGCGCCTCCAGAAGCACGGCTTCCCCCAGCGTTACTAGGTGCAGTTCTTCTTCCCGTCGGCCTCTTTTGGTTTGCGTGGACGAATAGCACCAATGTGCACTGGGCAGTTCCTATTATCGGATCGGGATTTTTTGCGTCCGGGCTTGTCCTGGTGTTCCTGTCATTGACAAATTACCTAATTGATTCCTGTAAGTGGAAATGCTTGTGCTCAACAGATATGTGTTTCAGAGAATTACCACGGCCTTGCTGACTTTCTTGGTGCACCGCAGACGTTATATACGCAGCGTCTGTGCTGGCCGCCAGTGCGGTACTACGGTCTCTATTCGGTGCCGTCTTCCCCTTGTTCACGGACTACATGTACCGGGATCTTGGAATTCACTGGGCTAGTTCGATCCCAGCATTCTTATCATTGGCTTGCCTGCCCTTCCCGTTCTTGTTCTACAAATATGGCGAGCGAATTCGTATGAAGTGCAAGTATTCTGCCGAAGCGTCGGCCATCCTCAACCAAATGATGGCCAAGCAGCAGCCAGCAAACAAAGTCGAGAACGCCACGGAGGGCCAAGACGGAGAAATAACCAAGCGCGCAACAAAGGTCAAGACGGTGCCGAGCTAAATTAAGTAAGAAAGACGGTATGATTACATGGCGTGATTGCTGATTTGGCGACATACCCATCGATTGCTCGTTCGCGTAACCGAACCATGTGCATTTATTGCTCTGCGGCTCCTGACTTGGTCTACGCCGCTTCCTGAGGAGTTGTGTGATCGTGTGGCAAGACCTTACTGCCTATCGATTGGGAACAGAGCTGACGAACGGTGGCGGGCATGGGTTTTGCAATAGCTGGGGTCCATCAGCGAGGGTGGTGGAGTTGATGTGCGCGACTTGCTGCCTGCGGTTGCCTGGCGTGGTCTCCTAGTCTGAATGTGGTGATTGATGATGAGACACTAGGCTTAAGCACAGGGAATACTCATGGAGCGACGACGATATAGTGTATATGTAGCCGAAAACATGAGCATAGCACGAATATGATATCGTAGTAAGCTCTACTTTACAATCCCGCAATAATAAAGCCACCCTTAATGGAAACCACAACGTGTTAGTTCCGTGACACTCCCCGCTCAGCGCAATACTTGTCCACCTCCTTCCGCAAAGTCTCTCTCTGCCGTAGAGCGCCATCCATAACCGCCTCACAAGTCTTACCCAGGCCACGAGCATCATCCTTATGGGAGAGATGATTGATGTTTACCATCTCAGCCAAGACAGCTTCGAGTTGGTTGGGCAACCAGGTGACGATAGGGCTGCCACCAGTCGCCGTTGGGTGTGAAGTTCGCTTGAGGATGTATTCACGAGCGAAGCACCAGTGTCGCCAGCGAAAATCACGGACCTGGTCGAGAATTTGAAGCCACAAGCTGCGAGACTCACGGACAAGGTCCTTCTGTTCCCCAGTGGTGGGCTTGGCTTGCAGAGCGAGAGCAAAGCTTCGCAGGTTGTTGGACTCGGATACCCTTTTGACGTGGAGGAGGAAGTCCTTGTGGTTGCTCGGTCTATACTTGCGGAAATCTTTGAGAATCTCGGTAAGAGGAGTGTTGGGCATGGGAACCTGCAGGAAGTTATCCATGAGGGGCACCATGGAGTCGTTGGCACCACTCTCGCCCCGGAAGGACATGGGCTCGTCGTCGTTGAGGCCTTCGTAGACAACGCCATTGGGGAACATGGTTTGAGAGGTGATGCCGAAGATGAAGGTGCGGAAGCTGGTGTATTCGGTCGGACGAGACTTGTCCCACATGGTCTCCATGACGGCGTTGATCTTCTTGAGGGCCCCGAGGATATCGGACAGGCCTGCGTTGAAGGCAGTGCGTTCCTGGACGGTGCCGAGGGGAGTGAAGATACTGGACCCAATGTCGAGACACTTGACCGTACCAGCGACAAGTGGACCTGAGTTTTTGACCATGTCGATGTGAACGAGGACAAAGCCGGCTTCTGACGAGGTTGGGTCCAGACCATGTTCGAAAGCGCGGATGAGACGGAGATTATCGTACTCTAGTCCACGAGATGGGTCCTCCAGACGGTAGTTGTACAGGGCGTATGAGCCTGCGTACTCCATGAAGGGGAGGAAACCAGCACTGATCAATGACACGACGTTAGCATCGTCGGAGCCGTACCCAAGAAAAAAAAAAAAAAAGAAAAAAAAAAGAAAAAAAAAAGAAACTAAATAAACAATGATATCGCCAGGTTGAGGAACAAGGAGGCACTCACATCTCGGCACAGCGAGCAATAGGTCGCGCAATATTCCTAGGCAGAACCTGTCTTCCCAGGCCGTACTCCTCGCCTCGGAGGAAGCGCTCATGACAAGGCTCAAGCAAGTAAGCCGAGGCAAGGAAGGAGTAATCGCGATACAGGGCATTCATCATGGGCAAGTCATCCTTGTACTTGTCCATCTCATCAGTGAGATCGGGGAACTCACTGTCAACGACATGGCCCAACTTGTTGTGAGCCAGCAAGCCAGGTTCCCCAGACAGAGTCCTGACGGGCATGCGCTGGAGGAGAGACTCAAGGGCCTCGAATTCCGTGGGCAAGGTGACGACAGGGTCCAGACGAGGGAGGAAGCCTCGGGTGGTAGAGACCATGAAGGCAGGGAGGGACTTGTCGTGAGGACGAGCATCCTCCAGGACCTTGAACGTGCTGGCGGTGGCCACGGACCCCATGGTGAAGAGCGATGCGGGCGGGATGTGAGGAGGCAAAGACGCGTTTCTTTCCCCAAAATGAAAAAAAGGAGGTGCACAGTGTTTACCTCAGCAAGCCAGATTGAGTTCTGGATGTGAAGTATGGAGAGTCAGAATCCCCTTGGACTTGTCGGCCTCGCGCCGCCTAAGTACTTCGTGGCCGGAAAACATTCCGGCCTCAAGGGCAGGGGGAATATGGTCACGATGCGCAGCAACATCGGAGCGGTAGAACCCTCTGGCTCTTATTGGAAGAAGCGCGAGCGGCTGCCACGTAAGAGAAATGGCAAGCTTCGAAATCCATCAGCGCCTTTTCGTGGCTGCGGACGGGGGATCCGAACGAGAGAATCAGGAGATCGAGCGAGTGCAGCGACCCACTTCGTGCCGGCGATGCAAGGTCAGAATCTGGACTTTTTTTGCGGGCCTATTGGCCGGAATGATTCCGGCCACACGGCGAGATCGGACCCCGTCCCGGCAGCGAGGCATCGGACAAGACCAGTCCAGTCCGGTCTCTTCGCCAAACACCTGAATAAGCCAAGAGTTTGTTTGTATTACAATCTAATCTGTCTGCATTGTGCGCCACCTTGGCCTAGTCCCATGGCCCGTTTCGCACTTTCTTTCTTTCTTCGTTATCCATTGGGAATCCCGCCAGTCTCCCCGTCGGTGACTGGCAACCATCAGACGGTAGGAGAAGAAGAAGGAAAAAAAAAAAAAAAAGGAACAAAAACCACATTCAAACTTCATAACGCACCCTTCACCCCATCTTCATCAAAGCCATGCAATGCACTTCGATGGAATCCTCCTGCTCTAATCGAGCTTGTTATCCCGCTCATCCTTCATCGAACGCCTGGATTGAGGTATGCGAAGCGTCTTGAACCCGCTGGGGGGCTCGCTGACGGTTGTATTGGCAAGTATCGTGGCGCTCGAGAAGGTCTTGGGCCCGGAAGTGATCATGGTGGCTGTGGCGGTTGCGTGAGCGGTCCGAGCGGCTGAGTGGCCGGAGGACCTCGCGGGAAGAGGCGTCACGATGACAGCCTTGATTTTGGGGGAAGCCGAACTGAACTTCTCATTCGCAGAAGATGCATCGCTGGTGTTCTGGGCGAGGCAAGTACTGTTGAAGAAGAACTTCCCTGTCGCAGTGGCGTTGACAAGCTTGTCCATGGCAGCAGCGGTTGCGGCAGCGCCGGCCATGAGCGTTCGCATCTTGCCATGCAAGTTGGCACTCGGGTCTCCCAAATTGGCAAAATTGCTGAGGGATAGAGCTCCTTTTGTGTCATTCACCGGGCGGGACAGCTCGCCTGTCGTCGTGCCGTTGGCAGACTCGGCCATCCTTGTGCTGTTGGGATATTTCTTGAAGCCGCCGATGCTCGGCACAGAAGGGACGGCGTTTGAGGGCGCAGTGCCGCCTTGCGAGGTCATTGGCTTGGCTGTGTGGACGGACTGCTGCTGCTGAAAACTGTCAGAACATCAAGTCTGCTATGAATCTCATCCTTCTCCATTGACTTTACGTTTTGCGCCGCGCCCGTCGAGCTGTGCTGGAGGGCAAGTGTCAAGGTTGAGCGACGCGTCGTGGTTCTCGTCATGGTTGTCGTGACGTATTTACCGTCTACGGGCAGTGTCTGGATGTCTACTGCTTCTTGTGTGTCCGAAACGATCGTGGGTGCATCGGCCACGCTATCGGATGCGCCTGTGGGAGCTTGGTCCATGGAGCCGGCTGCTTCGGGGAATGCAGAGCCGTCGTTGGAGGTCTTGTCGTCGACCTCTGCCGGTGCCGGTGCCGGTGCCGGTGCCGGTCTCCTTTGGACGGGGAGACCAGAGGGCGATGATATATTACCCTTTGCATGGCCTGAACCACGCTCAGACGCATCATCTTGCGCGGGGACATCTGGGGCATCCCCGGATTGCTGTGAGTCTACGACAAGGTCAAGCTTTGCTGTCTTGCTGGTTCGTGTCTCGTCGTCGCTTCCGGATGCAGCAAGCCCAGTGTTCGCCGGTAACTCCCCAGACTTACCATTCTTCTTACCTTCAACAGCCGACTCCATGGAACAGTTAGCATTACGGCGAAACAAGGGGTGTTCACTTACCTGGCCATCAGCATCCACCACCGCTCTCGCGCCCAGGTCATAGATCAGGTTCTCCGCATCACAGGCTTGATTGCTAGCGCTGAACTTGGCATTGTCATCAGCTTTTGATCCACCTGTAAGACCACCCGTAGGAGAGAAAGGAGCAGATGCCGATGAGTCAACGCCGCCCATCATGATCATGGCCTTGACCTGCTCTTCGAGGTCCTCGATTTTAGTCAAGATGCTATGCAGTTCAGATGCAGGCACGGGGATGGACCTGTCCCGATTCTCAATGACGCTCCTGGCACGCTTGACGGTGTGGTGTAAGCGCTCCAGATTGGCAGCATAAGAGGGGCTCTGTCCTGGAGAATATACTCGCGAAGCTGGTGCTCTGCTAATGGCAATATTGTCATCTTGGGGACGCGCATTGGCCAAGCTGAGGCTCAGGTTGAGCAGGTTCCATAGGTGAACCATGCTTCAACCAACTAACCGCAAAGGATTCAAGGAAATTGTTTGAAAAGGGGGAGAGGGGGGAAAGGGTGAACAGTAAGGTAGAGATTCGAGATGCAGGGACTCAGGTTGACCAATCTGCGGATTACTGGAAAAGGTGTAGTCTATAAAGCCGCTTGGTTTTCACCAACACTAGCTTCATGAAGTTTCCGTAGCTTGGAGAATTGGACAATTACTTGATGCCACGGTGATTGACCATATATAGTCCGATCATTTTCATTGCCGTCGTGAGGAGCAACGCATTCCAGCCGCTGCGCCGTCAACGGGAACAATGGATCCGTCCTCACGCCCTCGTGATGGGGGCATCGGGGTGACACAGAAGGTTCATTGTGAAACAGACTGCATTCCAGCGGCGCGGCAAAAGAGGCACCAAGCGTGATAACAGTAATACTGTGATGTCGCCATTTTATTTCCGAGTAGAGGAACGCAATTTCTGGTTCATGCGACTGGAGATTGTGGGCACCAACGGGGCATTGATCATCCCATCTATGATGATCTGAAAGCGTGCACTGAGAAGGGAGAGTGCGTGTGGTTGTGTCGGGTGAGAAACCGGGCAACGACATCCACAGAGTTTGGATAGAGTTTATAAATTTTGTTCAGCCATTCAAGTTTTCATCATATCTAAGTCGGTCCTAGGAGTCTTGAGGTTATGTAGAACCCTCGAAATAAGGGCCTATAGAGCTATAAAGAAGTCGTCAGAGCTACACTCGAGAATGGAGGCTAGATATAAATGTTCCGATCAACGGACTGACGCCTCCTAGTCCTCAATCTTTGGGTTGTGATGAGGCGCCAGGATTATACAGATTTGGATTGCTGCTGTTTCAAACCATCATAGTAGTCAAGTCGTACGGTGGGTGGGTGTTAAAACGTGGTGAGCACTGAGCAAGAAGGTCAAGCTTGTGATGTGTGCCAGAATGAGTTGATATTAGCATACAAGAGCGGCCAGGTTCGTCCGGGGGAAATAGTGTAGGGGTTATCGCGTCTGCTTTGCATAGTTGGTCGTGCTTGCTTGCAGAAGGTCCGGGGTTCAAATCCCCGTTTCTCCAGTGTTTTATATTTTTTCCTTCGTTTACGCCCAGATTCGTTGTGTAAGATTACACGCAGAGTTAACTTTGCATTTCAAATTTTTTTTTTTTTTTTTTTTTCCCTTCTGAAGGATGGCGGCTGCAAAAAGGGAAAAAGAAAAAAAAAAAAAAAGAATAAGAAGGAAGAAAAGGCAGGAACAAGAGAAAGCAAGAAGGTATAGTATAGTGGGATTCAAAAAAAAAAAAAATTAAAAATTAAAAATTAAAAAAAAAATTTAAAAAAAAGTCTCAGAGGTTCATCGTGGCCGAGGCATCTGAGAGAAGCTCTCAAGCCATAATAGTCATACTCGTGCATTTAAAGCCTAATGTCAATAACATTTATGTCGCTAGTTAGGTTAGGGATTAGAGGCTCTAGAAAGGAATTTCATAACACGTGCTTAGCTCTGAGGCATTAATTCAGTTCACCTGTCAATAGTCCCTTGCGAGAGCTTCTTCTCCTGTACAGCTTTTCCAAGACCTTCTATAATCCAATCGACTTTCCCTAATCGGGGCTATACAAAAAAACGCTGTATTTTCCCGCTTTCTTCCGGACCCATAACTAACTAATTGTAATGCAGCTACAGCCTACATCCCACGCCTCTACATGTAATTTATATAGAAGTCTGGCAACCGCAATAGCTGCGGGTTAAATCTAGGCAGAGGGCCCGGAACAAAATTAGTTAGCCTATTTATTGAGTATATGTATAATGAAATAAAACAGCAGAAATGGCGTTTTTCAGTGAGTTAGCTGTGACCTAAGCGCAGGTGTGGGAATCAATCTATCTAGCCAAATCGGGTTAGACACAGCGTTCGAGGATTTCAATCTAACGCGGTGTTTTTTTTTTTTTATACCTCACCGGTAACAGCAAATTAGGCCCAAGCCCAGGATTTTAAGGCTATTACAAAAGTAGTCAAGCCCTTGCTTTTCAATTCAGGCCCGCACAGCATTTCTAGAGCTTGGATTGTGGTCAGAGTCATGATCTTCTAGGATAAACCCCTCGCCTATATCAATATTTCAGGCACAATGTAGTCCCCTAGAACTGCATATTTGCAGACATTTAGCCTGGTGGTTATTTTGCCCTTGTTAGAAGGCACCCATATTGCATTAGAGGGTTCTTGTTCTTGGTCCGGATAAAGCTGACCACCAACCCAACCGGCATACATGTATGGGACATGATCATCGCCAGTGCCTGAATGCGTCTTGCATTCGTCCAAGGGACATGTTTCACCGACCTTGACCGAGCTGTATCCACCCGTTTACTTGCATTCTCGGTATTGAACTATGGTTAAAGGCAACACATGAATTAGCCAATGTCAGTGACTGAAACTATCCCTAGGAGCAGCCTTGTAGATCGTCGAGATGTGTGCGTTGCACGGTGTAGATTGTGCTTGTAAGCAATGAAATGGATCAGCATGTGATGGGAGTCAGCGTTCTTCTCGTCCAGCTCTATATAAATCTTTCGAAAGCCTCCTTTGCCATGATTTGAAAACAACAGCCTCCATCAGCACATCGACTTACATCCTCTCAGTATCAAAACTTAGAACATTCGTTTCCTTTCTCATAACTACCTTGAAGATGCTCTTCACCAAGCTGATCGCCACTGTTGCCCTTGCGGCCAGTGCAACTGTCAATGCCCTTCCCAACCGTGCGTCCAAGGTTGACACAGAACCTGACACCGAGAACAACATTGTTTCCTGCGCAATTCCCAAGGACATCTCGCGACACGCTGCTGCTGCCATCAAAGCCTTCGGCCCCTCCAAGTCGAAGACATTGATGCACTCTGGCATCGGGGCAGAAAAGGCCTTCCAAGTTGCCCAGAAGAAGGAGCTGCAGACGGTTGAAATGACCATCTTTAAAGCCATTGAGGATGACAAGAAACACGGCAACAAGTACGTTATTATTTTCTCCGCTTTGTGAGCGGCGACACTCTGTTTCCCCGTTGTGTCCTTCATAGCACGACCGTGTTGGTCGAACGAGCCAACGCTCTTGAAAAAGAATGTGAAGCTGACGAATTCAAAAGGTACAAAAACACCCTTCAGAAGTACTGCATGGAGAAGGAAGGGTTCTGCGAAATCAAGGGAGGCCATCTTAAGGACCGGATCGCTGCCTTGGATGCTATTTCCAAGGCATGGGCCGAGTATGCTGAGAAGGAGACCACGCTGGTTACGCCTAAGAACGGCCCCGAGCTTGATTCGGCTTACACGCGTATTGGAGAGCCAATTTTGAAAAAGAACCATGTGAAGATTACAGTTGATGATAAAATTGATAACTCTTGATTACCAAGAGGCGGCTGGCTGTAGGTGCGGGGATGGAGCGGGCAAAGATGGGAAATGCAGCTGCTGTGGCCGCTTTGGTTGAGGAAATCACGGACGAGGAGTTGTAAGTCGCTTTTATACAGCAACGGAAGTTGCGATACTGCTATCTGCAGCTATATGCACAAGAAGTATCTAGTTCTGAATCATGTCGCTCATTATGTTAGGGAATCAAAATGTCTTAATCCTGGCCAGCAGTCATGAACGATGCCCTGTAATCAGCCGACCAGGCTTTATGGCTGATCAATATTAATCAAGTGCACATCAAGGTCAAAATGGTTCTCCACGCTGCGTGAAGACCAGAGCCTCAAAGCCGCTACATTTGTGGAAACGGCCTCCCTTTGGCTTTGCATCTGAATGTTGAGACGAATATGCATTACAGAAATTGAGCTTGGCCTGATCATTGTACGCCACAGGGGGAAATAGGGTTTCTACAAATGGCTGAAGTCCTCGTATATGTGAGAAAAGATATCCTTGCGACGATGCCTTGTTCGCAGTAATGCACCAATTTCCCTTCACAAAGGCCTTCATGCTCGACACCTGCAGAGCCTAACACTTGTTGTATTTGCTATTGCTGCTAGAGGCTAACTCTTGATAACGCGAGGGCCAGGCAACGAACGTGACGCCTGGCTCATCAAACACCATTGAAAGCAATAATAAGCAATAGATAGCAGGCTTGGAGTTGCGAACCTTTCTTTGGTAGCATATTGCAGCATATGAGGAGCTATATTCTCCCCTAAATTGCCAAATACTAAATCCAATTGGCGACATGAGGCGCTGCCTGCGCCATCCCGGAAGCAATGCGGACCTCTTGCGGCGACACTATCCAAACATAAGGTATTTCCCTGCCCTTGAGCAAGGATAGCTATTCCAGGACTGTAGTTGGAATTTCTAGATGTAGCCTACGCTTGGCGAACCGAATGCCAGGGAAATTCCAACCTGCTAAGAGTAATGGGACATGGTTACTTTCTCGAGAAGGCCGAGTAACGTGGTAAAATTAAGATCATGGTCCATCAAAACCTGCAGTTAACGCTATGTGGCAGCGTGTGCTTGATCAAGAAATAGAGACCTGGAATATACGGAGGACAGAACAACGGAGGCACACTTGAGCAGTTACGTTTCATCTTGACCGCAAGCCACTACAGCGTGAATACTTCGCAGAGGCTTTATTTCAGGCTGCATAGCCGTGGTTTGGAGGCAGTAATACCTTCAGGCGATTCCGCGTAATTTCTTGGATTATAGTGGCCAATCGTTGACTTGATGCTACAGCACCATTGATGCCGAGGCTGATGACTTGTTTGGGAATCCCCAATATTGATTGACTGGTATCTTTGTGATTCGGTTCATGTAGAGGTTGGTGTGTGCTTCGAGCTGCTCCCTTGGAACAGACTGGAGGATGAGGCCCATAGAATCAAGCTTTTGCCCATCATCGACTAGACCAGCTTTATACAGCGTCATCTTCGCTCTTTCTGGCCCAATTATATGCGCCCACATTGCTATTTTCGGGCAGGCCCAATCCGCTTGGAGGGTAGCCAGTTCGAGCATCATCGGCCATGCTGATAGAGTGTCAACAGAGTACTATGTTAAATTCGGCTGTTGCATGGACATTGTGCATTGGTAGGCTTGCCGCTTCGGAAGAAACTCCGAATAGCACCTGTGGCCTTGCCCATCGGTAGATAATCCTAAGATGAATAATATCCGTTGTTTGAGAACTGAATTTCTTCAGTATCTCCGCGTTGAGCAACTTCGGCATAGATACTCGAGGCACAGTTAGTACAGAATCCTATGTCACTGCCTTTGACGACATGATTATGCAGTGCAAAATTGGCAAGGCGGTCTGCAGCCCCGGGTGAGGTTAAAATGTGGCGGCTGAATCAGCGTAATGTAAGCGACTTTACGTACTTTTTCCACCTTTGTAGAGAGCTAGGCAATTGCTTCAAATTCTTTGGCGTCAACGCAGCAAAGCGGGAGGTGACTGTCGCTCGCGAGGATGGCGAATAGCCACTGGACGGCAGAAGACCAATTGAGAACTGACAGAAAAACCTACAGAGATTCAACGGTCAAATGGTCGACGGCACGGGGCGATTGAACCTATGCCCCATGGACGCAAAAAATTGGGAGGGCTGACTCCAACGCTTCATTCGCGCGTGCCTGTGAAGCCAACCTAGATCTGTCCAACCCTAACCCGAGGACCCTTCAGATTCCTCAGGCACAGCGAAGAGTTCGCATCACGATAAATAAAGTGACGTTTGTAGGTCTCATGGCTTGAACTTCTCGTCTGGCCGTCAAATTATCTGCATGTGAATCCCATGTCCCGGCACACACATAACCATGTCCGCCCTTGTTTGGAGACAACCAAATCATCATGGAGGGAGTCAGCGTCACATTGGATCTGGCTCCTACATGGCTCTGTGTCTGTACCGAGGTCCGCAGACGTTTCAACAGGGAGAATTCCACCACTGCAAAGCCACATCAGCCAGTGACTAACTAGTGACACGCACATTCACTCACAGAACCCACGACAACAAGCTGTTCATCGCTGAAGCAGATGGTGAAGGCGGTTGAGCCGATCGCCTGGATTTTTGGTCGCGGCACTACCGGATATCCCCGCCAAGGTAGCGCGTACTTCCATCAACAGTCGTTGTAGATTGCAACCAGACCAGGTAGTGAATGAATTGTTGTGGGGGACGGCTGCACCAGGTTGAGAGCGTCACCCGGATCAGCGCCGCATACGGAGTAGCAGACTGCAGTCTAATGGAAATGAAGGTCTTTCGGGAGTTCAGGAAGCACATTAGCAGCAGTCATGCATGCGTCACTCCCAGCCTACGGCACTTGAAGAGTTTGTGCGGTCGGCCTGCCCGAGTTATGAGGATGTCGAGGCCATCACTGTTGACAGAAATTTATCGCTCCCCGCAATTGCATGCCTGGCCAAGTCAGTTTGCGATGCTATTCACACGCGGCCAGGCCGCTCCTGCCCGCCCGCGACTTGTCGAAACCCGAGCCATGATTGGATGCTCGGTTACAGGAATTTAGATAATGCGCGCCCCTTTAAGCGGGAGCCGGTGGGCTAAACCGTTTTTGACCACGTCACCCTCGGCAAGGCAGGCATGTACCTAGCGAAGCAGGAAGGCAGGGCTCTGGGCTGCGGGAGAGGAACCTCCAAACCCACACCCCTTTCTCCTGTTGGTCTTTGGGGAGCGTCACGGCTCAGCCTGCGCCAGCGTCCAGCGTCGAGAGCAAAGAACCTTAACCCGATTTCTTGTGCGCCGCCTTTGGTACCAAAATTGAGGATGAGACCACGGCCCCAAAACGTACGAGACAACACAGCACCCCCCAGAAAAAAAAAATGAAAAGTCCCTCCGCCCGCGTCCCATCTCCCAACTCTCCCCTTCCATCATCCTTTCCATTACTTTACCAACGCTGTCGGCGACGGGATCATCATCACCACCACCACCACCGCCACATCTGTTGACGGAACGCGCCCAGGGTTTGCAAGTCTACCGCTCTGAACGGCCTGCCTGGTAGGCTCAATCACTCAACGCACCTGCGCACACATAGTCACCGAACTACCACCACTACCTCGACGACCCAGTCGAGCTTGGTCAACAGACCTCTGGCTTGCATTGTGTCCACGGCACGACCATAAAATCTCGTCGCCAGTTCATTCCACGCGTTTTGCAATTCTTTCATCCTCTATGCGCGACACCACGTAATCTTAATGTTCTGATTGGTACACCTGGACCATCAAAAGCTTCACCTTCCAGTGTCTGCTCCTCATTTCCGTCGACGTGGTCATCATCTCGGCCCATCCCATTTCGAAGCAAATCCCCGATACCAGAAAACGTCCGCAAATATGCCGCCAAAGGTTGATGGACGCCGCAAGTCTGGCGGCAAGCCTGCCATGCTGATCACACTCAAGGTTCCTTCGTCGCGACTTCGCAAGGTTATTCGATCAGAAACTCCCGAATCGAAATCATCCGCTCTACGAGAGTCGACTGAGTCTAAAGAATTGATCGAGTCGCCCGCCCCATCGGCCAACATGGCAGCATCCGGCGTGTCAAATGCTGACAATGCTTCTGACTCAAATGCAGCGACACCGGCAGCTGAAGAGACGCCTGCGCCGTCGTCAATGGCGCCTCCTACGGACGGGCGTAAGAAGGGTGCGAAGCGATCGGCCATGATGTTGGACGGTATACCCAAGGTTCGAGGAAAGCCAGGCCCCAAGAAGAAGCCCAGACTGTACGTTCACATCTCATCACCACGTCCCTTATAAGTGACATTCCTCGATGCTCTCAATTGTTATGATCATCTTGTGTACTGACCGACGTACTATTCTAATAGTGAGGACGGCACCATCGACCATAATGCAGTTGCGAGAATGCAAGCCGCAAAACTTGGACCCAAGGCCAATCAAGGAGCCATCAATGCCGGTCTCCGAGCTCTCGATCGCTCTGGTAAACCGTGCCGTAAATGGGCGCGAGGCGGCTTTAAGCTGAAAAGTTTTACCGGTGTGCTCTGGGAGATACCTCGTTGGACTGCTCCTGCCAAGAAGTCTACAGGCGAAGACATATCAGAATCTGGCACTACCACTGCATCAGCCGACAACAGCAGCAGCAAGGAGAATAAAGTCAACGGCCAGGAGGACCGCATGAACAACAGTAATGGGGGCGGAGACGTCGAGGTGAACAGCACTGCCAGCGTCAACGCGTCGTCGCCCACTCCTATAGCAATTTCTGCCGCATCATGAATCCTCCAACTGCGTGCAGCCATGATGCATTTGCGACCTTGCTAGCCCTCTTTTGCCATACGCTCCACAACTAATCTGCTCGATGGGGATCATGCCACCGTCGCCCTCTACTTTGGGCTGCTGGACATTCAAGAGCAAATTCCTAATTATGTCTTTTCTTTTCTTTTCTTTTTTCCTTTGTTTTTTTCGGTCATCACGGCAAGGTGCCGCTCGGCGTTCTGGTTCTGGGCTCATGGGTATGAATGAATTGAGGGATTAGCAGGGAGTAAAAGAGTTATTGCCGGCGGGTTTCATCATGTATACTAAGTCTAGGAGGATTATGTTCACAGCAGGTGTGTGAATCTTGATAGCGGATACAGTCCTCGGTGCGATGCGACTGTGTCATGGCAGGTATCTATACAGATGTGTGTGACATTGACCGATGCACATGGGCAATCAATTGTGACTTGCAGGACAACCATGCTGCTTTTCCTAGAGCGTAGACAGGCAGCCGTGTCCTGGTTGGTGGAGGTTGGAGGTGGTCAGTCCAGCTTAGTCAGGCTCGGCAGGTAAGTGCTGGTGCTGGTTAAGTATGGGCCAATAAAGATCCAATGTCAATTAATACATGTACAGTCCAGGAACTTCTAGACCATGTGACTGCCAAGCGTGAAATACAATAGCTCAAAAAGGTAACGGTGCCACCAAAAGCGGCAAGTGTCGCCTTCTGACAACACTGAGTCTAGATCATGGGCATGGCTTGCATGCTTGCGACTGTGACGTGAGAGCCGGCGTCTGAGTTCGTGAACAGGGAAAGGGAAGATGGCATGACATGGCTGAGCACCATGGAGAGGACATGTCAACTCTCGGCCTTATCCCCAATGCTGCAGAATGGCAGACTCTCTGCAGGTTGATCAGACTATGGGCAAGAAAGATGTCGTGTTATTGTTCTCTGGACGGTTTTATCGATGGTGACAGAGACGGTGGTGACAGTGACAATGAATCGGTGCTTGTGCTTGCGGGCTAGCGCGTCATTGAGCATCTTTGCTGTCATAAAGTGTCCATAGTATTGTCTGGCGATAGGTGCCCTTATTTCTGCAGTTTCCTTAAAGCAGCTGAATTTTGGCGTCATTGCCGCTTTCGTCGACGAGGCTTGAGGGCATCGATGGGCTGGGCTAGACAGTCCGTCGGCCTGTCCGGGCGAAGACTCATCTAGTTTGTTGAATGGATACCCCGCGAATTTTGTGGAGAATGTTTCAGGTCATATTTGAAGAAGAAAATAATCAGCTTTTCGATGCAAGGTGATGATGGATGGTTAATCGGGGAGGTTCAACGCTTTGCCGATGGACGGTTTTCCCTCCGCAGCAGGGCTGGACTGGGGGCTGCGGCAGCGGGTCGATGAGCTACAGACGGAAGTCCAGTCCAGCTGGCCGACAAGCACCCTTTCTTTCCCTTTCCCTTTCCCTTTCCCTGTTCATGTTCACCAATCACGACTCGGACGCGGTTAATGCTGTTTCCGGAAAAAAAAAAAAAGAAAAAAGAAAAAAAAGCCCGTTTTTTACACCATAACTCACCAGCTGCTTTTTGGGAATTTACTTCTATTTTTTTGAAACCGAGAAAAATAGTGATATTCTTTGGATTCCCACTTTCATTCAACTTTACAGTACTGAAGAGTATGTATGCCACAAGTTGATATCTGATTCTGTAGATGACGTGAGACCAATCGGGGCTATTCATAGCTGGGGCTTAGCATCTGTGCGGTGTTGCAGTGTGCACTGCAGTTCTGCGTCTGGATGGTCACACCACCCCTGGAGCATTCCGTCCCAGGCCCGGCCAGCCCAGAGACCAGACCAGAGACAAGATCAGACCGGACCAGACCTGAACTGCACACCACACAGCCGTCCATGCACATGGACCTCTGGATGCACACCACAGGCTGGGCTCTAAAAGCTGCACACCTCGACATCCGACATCTCCCAACCCATCGATAACCTCACGGCTTCATTTACCATACCAGCCTTCCTGAGGCAAGTTGATCTAGCCCCTTCCTCGCCCAGTCGCCTCAAAAGCCGGCCAGCAGTGCTGCCCGGGGGGTCACCGAAGCTGTCGAGTCTCAGCTTTGCCTTTCGTCACGGTGACGGAGCACAGCGGATGCTTCGTTACCAGCCTATTCAAGGTTGGACTGGAAGCTCCTCAACTGCGCATCACCCAACCGCCGCCCACGAGCAACAGTCCTCAGATACTTGAGCTGGCTAGTCAACACCCCAGGCCGCAATAAACGTATTATTCTCCTCTTGCCCCGAGCCCAGGGATACATCATCACCTTTAGTTATGGATCAGCATGGCTCATCTGGTATCTCAGACTCATCAGATTCGTCGTCGGCTGGAAGCTTTATCCACCCGCAAACTCGCACCCTTGCCTCCGCCTACGACCCCGCGACATCGACTCAGCCTGAACCAAGCTCCCATTTCTACACACACCCAGCTCGTACCTCTATACAGAGCGCCAGCGGTGGCCTGAATCTGGATCCGATATCCGGTCTTGCCTCGGCTGGGGTCCGTGCAGAGAACAACGAGATGGATGACGCTGATCATGGTACCACGAGTAACGGCTGGAGAGCTGGTGGCAGCTTGCCATCCTTCTCTCGTGGTTTCGACATGTTCATGGCTCCGATGAGCTTGGAAAACGATCCATCAGGAGACGCCGACGAGGACTTTTTCGTTCCCTCATATCTCGCAAGGTCGACATACGTACACAAGTTGATGGAGGCACACAAGACCAAAGTGCAAGCACAACGGGAAATGAAGCTCTCTTGTTCAAATGGGTCCATGGCGAATGGCGTCGGCTTTTCTCAACAACCATTGCCAGCCGGGTCGCACAGAGGCATGTCACATAACGTTATTGAGCGGCCCCCTCCGTTTGAAGAAGATGACGCATTGGCGCCCCTCCCGAAGCGCTGGAACAAGGACGATATGTGGAGAGGTATAGAAATTCTTTCAGATGGGCTTTCAGTCGAGTTCACTGGTCCCAGGAATCCTCATGAGCGGGACCATGAGGCTTCAGCGGTACGGGCGGACCATTACATGCCACCGCAGTGCGGAATATACTACTACGAAGTCAGCATCATGTATGGAAAGCGAGATGAGTAAGTATTCGACAGAGTCCCCTCCCAGGGCGATAGCAGAGGGTCAGGCTGTATAAGTTCAAAGGCTGACTTCTCCGCAGCAGTACCATTGCGATTGGATTTTCCACCAAGAATGCGTCAACATCACGGCCCGTTGGATGGGAACCTGAATCCTGGGCTTACCATGGGGACGATGGTCGTTGTTTCACTGGCCAAAACATTGGACGTCCATTTGGCCCGACTTTTAACACTGGGGATGTTATCGGGTGCGGCGTGAACTTTCGCGATCACACCGCTTTCTTCACCAAGAATGGCGTCAACATTGGTAAGTTTGCATCTAGGATATGGATTTAAGTCTGACTGATTTGATTCCAACAATGTCGTAACAGGCGTTGCTTTCCACGACGTCGTCCGCGGCAAACTCTACCCTACCGTCAGCCTTAAGAAGCCACGGGAGCACATTACGGTTAATTTTGGCCAGGCCCCATTTGTTTTTGACATTGATAATATGATGAGGGTAAACTATTGTCCTTCTTTCATTTTTCATTTTTCAAAATTTTTTTTTTCACCACCCAGTCATGCCAGCAAATGGCTAGATATATATGCATTCATCAATGATAGTGATCAGCTGATGGCGATTTTAGCAACAAAAACTGAAGATCCAGACCGAAATCGACCAAACTGATGTGTCAAAAATTGAGCCTGGATTGAATGAAACGGAGCTGATACATGCCTTGGTTTTGCAATTTCTGCAGCATGATGGTTATGTCGAGACGGCACGTGCTTTTGCTGAAGACATCAAACAGCAAAAGGAAGCCCTGAGGCTGGATCCAAATGTCACTGTTGACGGCATCAACATTAAAGATGACGAGGACGCCAACAACCGACAACGTGAGTAGACTTGTTTGTATGCTGAACTCCTCGTATCACCTATTGACTGTCCGAGCAGGGATTAGAAGAGCTATTTTGCAAGGCGACATCGACCGTGCTCTGAAGCTCACGAATGCGTATTACCCGCAAGTTCTTCAAGATATGGAAGGAGTGAATTTCAAGCTTCGATGTCGGAAGTTCATTGAGCTCGTTAGACGGGCTGCGCAACTTCGAAGCCGAGTCACGCCAGCCAACACGAATGTGTGGCATAGGTCAGCCGTGCCACAGAGTATGGATGTTGATGGCCACGGCACAGACCCTGCGACTTGGAATGGCAAGAATGCCGAAGTTTTGGAAGCAGAACCTGAGATGCTAAAGTTGGAGCAAGAGATGCTCGACTACGGACGAACGCTCGGTGCCGAATATGCGAATGATGCCCGTCCCGAGTTCAGCAAGACCTTGGGCGAAATCTGGGCGCTTGTAGCATATGCAAACCCGCTGAAGGAGCCTAAAGTCAGCCACCTTCTTGATGAACAAGGCAGGGTTACTGTTGCTGAGGAACTGAACTCTGCCATCTTAGGTACAAAATTGATCCTCTGACCACCACTAATGACACCTTGGCTAACTCTTCGGCGTAGCATCGCTGGGCAAATCATCCCGCGCGTCGTTAGAAAAGCTCTTTGCACAAACATCTGAGCTTCTAGAGGATCTCAGAGCTGATGGTGGCTCAGGTGCCTTTGTAGCGGTGCAGGATGTAGTGGATATGGTAACGAGCTCCGTGCCGACGTCATAGTGGACTTGGCAACCACGACGGTACATCAACGTTCATCTCCCACCATTGGTTTTCGGGCCTTATTGATGACTCTTTTCAATTTTTTCCCCCGCTTCTCGCTTCTCATCTCAATGTATTGCATTACACCATGGGCGGTGCATGGCGTTGGTATTTGTGCACTGTTCTGTATTGGTTCCTCCCTCCTTTTCCCCTTTCATCTTAATTTTCACCTTTCTTTCTTTTTTCCAATCTTGAAATTGTGGTTTCATCAAACTGGAAGTGAATGGAGTGGGGAAACTGACTAGCTTCTGGTGTTTGGGCTCGATGACGCTGCATGACAGTGACTTTGCGCTCCTTTAGATGTAGCTGCTTGAACTGGTTGAAGACCTGAGAAATTGCAGCGATGTGTGAAGGGGAAATTGCGTGATGCGTTGGACTGATTGTATTTGGTCTTTAGAGATTAGCAAGTCGCTTGAGATGGTTCGGGCTATGGTTGGGGACGTGTATTATGCTGTAGCGAGTCTGAGATGGCGTTGGCCCAGCCCAAGAAGCGTTGACTTTTGAAGCGTCGAGCCTGGGGTGAACTGGATTTCATTGCAGGCTAGGAGGACATTGCCTGGATTATCATGGACGGTTCGTAAGAGCGTCGCCAAGCGGATGACGACTTCGAGATTAGGAGCTTCTCTCAAGAAGAAAAGCAGGAAAGGTAATGCAGCAGGGGTACGACTGCAAGGGAAGAATGCGGAACAGCCTTACCACATGGGGGGGGAGGGGGGGGGAGAGCAAAGACACGAGATGCAAAGCTAGCATTATTGCCAGTATCATTGAATAAGTACAAATGACCACATAAACCGCAATTCACCATGACATGACGTGCAATGATAGCAAAGCGCACGCTGGGTCACGGCACGTAGTTAGTACTACCAGCTTCATCGGGTGATTAGGATCCCGACCACTCAATTCAGCACAACCTCCCAGGCAGTATACATGCTCAGCCCATGTCCAACGGCCTTTATAATACAGCAATGTTACAAGGTTCGCCACAATCCCATATCTCAGGACAACTCAAAACACGGCTTCATCCCCAGCACCTCTCAAACACCCTCCGCCTATGTCCAACCAGATTATCAAATCCCCCCAAGCACGCCCGCAGACAATCATCCCGCCACCCAAACGTCGCATCCCCAATCAAATAAGTATACGCAAAGACGTCGGCATCAAACAAGCCCGGCGCCTCCGCCCCAAAGAACCACTCGTCGTCCCCCAGCAGCGTCGAGAGCGCCCCAAACGCCGTTTCCGCATCCTTGTAAATCTGCCCGGGCACAAGGCTGTCGCGACGGGTCGTTTTGAGAATCTCCCTTGTGGCGGCGTCGCGGAGGGCCCGTAGGAGCGGGTACCGGAGGAGCGAGGACGGGAGGTAGAGCTTTGCGACGAGGGCGGTGTGCGCGGGGTTGACGTATAATGCGTGCAGCTGTGACTTCTGGTCAGAATGCTTTTTCGTGAAATCTTTTTTTTTTTTTTGTTTTGAGTTCAGGGTGGATTTGATTTGATTGTGTGTTTTGACGGACCCAGGCTGGACGGATATTCTGCGCCAGGAGGGACGTGTAGGCTTGGTGGCGCGGTGAGGGCCGATCGTCGGGCGCGCGCGAGGTCGATTGCTTGCGGGCGTATTGGCTGATTTGGGCTCCGGTAAGGGGTACGTCGGCGCGGGAGTCGGATGATGCGGGGAGGAGATAGGGGAGGGCGCCGGAGGGGGAGGCGTGGTTGGTGGAGGGCACGAGGTCGGTTTGGACGTCTGCGATGCGGAGGTATGTCTGGCCGCAGTTAGTTACCCTTTTTGGGGGGTTTTGGTTTTAGTTTTTTTTTTTTCCTTGACGAATGCGCCGACGACTTTTGCTCGCGGGGTAAAAAAAAAAAAAAAAAAAAAAAAAGAGTATTCACCTGCCACTTTAAACAGGTCGGGTTGTAGCTTGGCAGGCCCCGTGCGGCATCCTCCTCTGTTGAAAACACGTGCAGCTTCGCGCGGGCACGCTCTCGCGCTGGCGCACGGGCGGGCAGACGCTCGGCGGCGTAGACCTGCAGCGGGAAGTGCTCGAAGAGGCTGCGGATCGGGCTGGGGACGGCGAAGAGGGCTGGCTTGGAGGGCAACGCGGTTGCCATTGTGGGAGTGGGTGCGAGGTGGGATGAAGCTGTGGTGTTGGTTGGTATTAATGTTTCTGGGGCATGGCTGCGGAGAATGGGTTTTTTTTGCGAAATTATATGTCCGGCGTAGAGGGGAGGATTTTGTTTTCTCTCTGGTTTTTTTTTTTTTGGAGTCGGAGTTTCGGTGGTGAGTTGTGAGTGTGGCGTAGATGTGGCGTAGGTGTGGCGCGGATTATAGTTGAAGCGCCACGTGATGTGCCTTGTGGCCCTTGGGACTATGTATGTAACCATTCATGGCTGCATTTAAAGGGCTCTTGCACAATACACTATAGAAGTCCCAGAATGTCTGAGATCGCTATATTGCACTGCTATGTTACTATCATTAAGCTCTCTGCACACTAACCAGAGAAAATGTAGGGGTAAATGGCGTCGGCGACACCATTCCGTCAGACCAGAAACAAACCGCTATGCTTGATTGGAGTGAGTTCAGCTGTCAGCGTCGGCGGAAGCAGGTCGTTTTGTTGGCGTTACTTTGCTGTTCACTGCCGACGGGACAGAGGTTCCAGAAACCCTGGTGCTCGTGTAGCTTGAATCGCCGTGAAGATCTCTGAAGTAACAAGTTGCCATGTATCACGTCCAGTTTCTATGACGCACCGTCTTCTTTCGGGGCTTGTAATTCTTAAAGCCACTAGGCCAGAATCGGGGCGCGCACCCCTCCTCCCCATAAACTCAGCCTCTTATTGGCCCTACTGGAGCGCCAAGACGTGGCGTCAGGTAGAGGAGGAGTGTATGTATGAGCAGCGTGCAACAAGAGCTCCAAGGTCTCTCATAACGAGGGGTAGCGCGAGTCATGATGTAATTGACCGCGCCACTTTTTGTTGCATTTTCTCTAGTTATAAATGAGTGGAAAAAAATCCCTCTTCTTCTCTTTTTGTATCTGCATTATTAGTCAAGCCAATCACAATTCATTCTTCTTCTTGATTAGCAGGCCAAGTGGAGCTCAGATAAGCGTACGGAATACGCCGCTAGGACACGCTAGGCCTATGTACATACAAGTAGCGCCCACAGCTCCGTAGGACAGATCCTACCTCGTTGGTTATCTACGCACGTATCATTCTTCCCCATCACTTGATCCTTCGCAGCGTACACAACGTATGCCAGTCATCCGCCCGGAGCGATTCAAAGACTGCCGTCCGCCTTCTGCTGCACCAGAGCACAGCGAATACACAAGCGGCGCGCACACCACGCCGAGAGCCCGCGATGGAGTTCGACGACGACTTCACGGGCGACCTTGCCGCGAATGTCGTGTTGTTCGTGCCTCAGCACTGGGAAAAAAATGGTATATAGCCTTCAAGAACGCGGCATCCGCCAAAGTGCCCTGGGCCCGCATTGACCCAGACCTTCCCGACGACCCTTCCGACATACTTCAACAGCCGGAGTTGCCTACAAAAGATGCTTTCCAAGCGTTCCGAGAAAGGATGAAGGAAGAGGGCGAGACGATGGACTGCTTTGATGCGTACAAGGTACTCTGCATGTTCCGTGACAACGAGCAACTCGATTACACGATGGACTGTGCCTGGGAAGACAACTTGAAGATGTGGATCTGTGAAACGGTTCATCCAACGGCGTTGTCAATGATTTACGACAAGCTGCAAGCGGACCTGAAGAGTGAACATGTCCCTCTTCGTCAGCTCGTGAGAGCTTTGAAGGAGCGTTTCTGTCTAAGCTAGCAGTTTACGTGGAGACATCCACTCCGCTGGCAGTTTCTCCCCGATACAACTCGTAGCGCCATCGACGCCTCGCCAACGAATCTCGTCCCGTCACGGCCTCGTGCTCGGCCATGCTATCGGATGGTACTTGACGGTCGTAAAAAAAAAAAAAAAGAGCGGATTACAGATATGCACGACGCTGACGCACCCGCACTCACCATTCATCGCCTTCGGCATGCAAATAGATCGCGCGATGCCAATAGCAATCGGATGATAAAGGTTTCAAACCAAGAGACTGGCTGCTCTGCTTTTGAGAAGCGGGTGCTGACACTGTGGCGCAATCAAAAGCAGCTCATGGAGCGTGGGTGTAGCATAAAAGGCCCTGCATCGCGATCCCGTACAATATACGTTGTCTTTGCGTCAGAACAATGTTCTTTTAACGAGGGCTCTTTCGAATCACGGATTGGAAGGGCGTTATTGCAGGTTTCGAACTGCGTCATGTTAGGTGAAGCATGGCTCGTACAAAACTGACCCGGATGTGGAGGTTGACAGCGGACTGGTAGCGTCGTAGCATTCCTTGCTGGTAATGAGATTGTTGGCTTCTGTCTTCCCATTTCTCCAGCTGCGAGTTGGCCTGCTCTCATGCGAAACTCACTCATCGGCTGGTCTATCTAGCAGAAAAGGTGACGGCCGTGCCGACGGTCCATATGAATTTATCTCTAAATATACTTCATCAAGAGATTGAAGGGGTCCCCGAGAAGAGTGAGCTTCAACCCGGCCAGTAGCCAAGGTCGACGAATGTTGCGAACTCGCTTCGTTCGGTCTCAGAGCTCGAACTGCCACAACAACTTGTGGCCATTCTCACAGTGAACGACATGTCCCGAGATATCCCTGCGGAGCCACGCAAGAATCATGAACGTGCCAATGAAAGAGCTTCATGTCGGTCCAATTCGTATTGATCTGGATCGACAACGTCCTCGCATGTGAAAAGCCTCTTCTGCGCCATGAGGTTCGATGATCTTGTTTCTGGTGACTGGTCCGCATTGTGCGTGGCGTATCCTTCGCAATTGCACCTGATTCTAAGGTGCTGTTTGCATGTCGGTTAAGCTTCGTCGCACATCTGACAAGACTACTTGGTATGACTGTTATTCCTGGAGGATGCAAAATAGCGACTGGTCTTATTTGGGTATCAACTCCTCAGCTGTGAACAAGGTCGTCCCTTATGGCAGCAACTTCTGACCTTCCTCCAACCACCCAGTCCGTCTATATGGCTCCAAGGGGACGGAGATATTACCACTGTATCCTGCATCTCCGTTTACGACCTCCAACTTTCTCATAATTTTGCCTACCAATTTTGCTAGCCATTGATCATTGGCGATAACCGCCTTTTTGATGCCACCTTTCATTTTTTGGTTCAATACACCTGCAACCTCGTTGAGCTTATGTCCATCCTCACTGGAAGCTTTTATCGTTTCCTCAATCTCAATTAATTTGCTAGCTTTGAGAATGAGAGCTATGAAATCAAGGAGCTCCTGGTCAAATTTCGACGGGAGGTGCACTCGCGCAGCGAACTTGACATCTGCCTGATCTTCTTCATTGTCGCTCCTTGTGTGAGCCCCGGCATCGTCGCTTGAATCCCTTGCACCGTTCATCTTGCTCTCATCATACTCGGGCCGGTCTGGAATCAGGTGTTCATGATGCGGCAGCAATATAGAAGGCACAGAAAATGTCGCGTCTACGCCAGCGAGGCTGACAACACGATTAAGGGAGACAGCCTCCGGCAGCGCACGAAATGCGAAAAGTTGATCAAATGCCAATTGACAAATTATACTATAGAAAGGGTTGACGGGCACTTGGGCAGTTCCCAGCATACTGCCTAAAACGATGGCAAAGTTCGCATCGGAAGCCCAGACAGAGATACGCTCCTTGAGGTTTCGCAGGTCCGAGTCGGATTCGTCGTATCCTTTGAATATACCCTGTTCGAGCATGGTTTCGACCCATCGACCCGAGGCAGTGGCTGTTATGGACGCAACCGTAATCGGGTGAAAGTATGAGATTTGATTAAGCAGGAGACGGAGTAGCATCGGAAGACGATGCAGGAACCCTCGGATTCTCGGCGGCAATAGTGTTTGCAGCGTCGTGACTTTAATCGAGCGCCTGGGCGGGTGTGGCACCGAAGGTTTCGAGTGAAGCCTGGAACAAATGGCAGCGCGCAACGTATTCTCGCCTCCTGATACGCTTGCTATTTCCTTGTCCAGATTATAAATGTGCTTTCGAGCCTGGTGAATGGTGTTCGAATCTCGGATACTGTTTAAAACTTGTTTGTACTGTTCCTCCGCTAAGACATTATCCAAGGGACGTCTTCGCACAGCCTCAATTACTGCC
Organism: Atkinsonella hypoxylon; assembly: GCA_000729835.1. NCBI lineage: Eukaryota > Fungi > Ascomycota > Sordariomycetes > Hypocreales > Clavicipitaceae > Atkinsonella > Atkinsonella hypoxylon. The sequence goes on from JFHB01000138.1 coordinate 58,503, forward strand.
CTGTGAGACAAGTCTTTAGGCGGGTTCCCCTCTGTCATTTCGCTTTTCATGCGGACCGAATTTGGGCGCTCTTGATTTGAGTTTTTAGCAAGCAGACTTTTGGCCATTAATGCCTCTCCGTTACCACCAGTCGTCTTTTTTTCAATGTCCACAAAGGTCATCTCATGCTGACCGCCTTTCAAGTTGGCGAAGCAATCTCCGATTTCAATGCCCCTGAACAAAGAGACAGTCACAATCTCCGTCTGGATAGCCAACTCTAAGTCGTCAGACAGTTTGATGCCGACTTCAACACCATGCACCACGAAGCTTAATTTGGAAAGGGAGAACGTGAGGCCTCGAAGAACCATCAGACCATCCACTTCTGTGTCTATTTCGAGGGCAGGAATGTCGAAGAAGGCGATCTTGTCGTCTATGAAATGTAGTTGCCTGATCAAGACTCTCAGCACCCGGCGCGTAAGGGCACTGATAAACTCGAACTGGAAGAGACAAGTGATGTAAATGGCAGGATAGCAGAACGCAGCGAAAACCCAGTACAGAAGCCATGATGTTGACGCTACCGCGTAGGCCAAGTTCACGGTCGTGACAAGTGACCAGACGTGGGCAAATGCTAAAATCCTTGTGCCGTTTGCTTCGCCCTGCAGGATGAAGAAGGTGAGAGCCGGTGCACCGGATATCGCCCACCGTCTTGCCCAATGGCAAATGGCGATTTGCAGGATCGTCGTGGCTGCGAACATGGCTGGCCAAGCCTGGGCCATAGGCGAAGCCGCCTTTACACCACTCATGAGTGCGTTGCGAGTGGCTTGTACGGAACTGCTGATGAAAAAACGCGGAGAATCGCTCTGAATCAGACTTTATATCAGGTAGTAGAGGCTTTTCAAGTTTGATAGATTAGGAAACCACGCAGGTGGCAGGTGTACTTCCATTGTTGGATTGTGCCCAGGTTCGTTCGAGTGACGTCACGACTTGGGAGCATATAGTTAGCAGCTCGGCACTTCTGATAATAGAAACAAACATAACTCCAGTCGTTTTCTGTTCACGGACAATCGGCGCAAGATCGCCTACGAGCCTTGGCTTTCATGCTTGACATTGCAAAGCTGGGGCGACCAGCTAGGTCATAGCTGCACAAATTTGCTGATGCACCAGAGAACTACTCCCACGATCAATACGGTTAGCACGGACTACGGAGTATGCAAGGCAGCCACGATTTAGCGTTTACCATAATAGGTAGCTGCCAGCCAGCCATTCAGCAGCAGATGTATTTAGGGGATCTCGGATCGACCATAAAGGTAATTGTCGGCGTGAAAGCGTGATCGGAGTGAGCGCATTAGGAATATCATACTCCCCGCTTCCACCAGGTCGAATCTATAGTGTCACAGAGGCAGCTCATTAAATCCACCCCAAACCACCTCCGTTTCGTGTCGAAAGCCCAGTCCTGTGAGAACAAGTCCCCGTCAGACGGCTACCGGATCAGGTCAGATTAGTGAATGTGATTGTCGCACGAGGTGATTGTTCTGCTGCCGCACGAGTCTGCCCCAACAAGTATCGCAAGCTCTCAAGCGGTACAGCAAGACGTAAGTTTTTGCAGCCCGTAATAAGACCACACCCGCAGGACTAGAATCATTGCATTCAAAAAGTAGTCTTCAGAAAATGTAGTTCTCACAGTCCTCAAAGAGATAGTGACACATTGAATTGCTTTTGCTGATGCAAGCCCGACTATTCTGGTACGGAAAATAGCCCAGGTAGCGATCATGACTCACGGCACACTGGGTTTTTCTTGGGCCATTTAATGCCAGACAGTAGAAACTATGGCTAGTCACCTACGTGTACAAAATCAACCTCGACGACGGAAGACCGATCAATTCTCTGATTATTGGCATAGACAGCCTGCAACTTAATTGCCAACAAGGATCCAACTCTAGAATATAATGCACATGATGCGTCTGGCAAGTTCGACCCTCTAGTGCAAGGGCAGAAGCACGTGGTTCCGCATTCATGAACCAGTGCGCTGACTAAAGACTACAAGAATATCGCGGGTGAGCTTTTATGTGGCATGACGATAGTTATCGGTGAGTTGAGTATGCGACTGACAATGAGTGGCGTCTAGGTACTGCCTACAAGTCTGCCACGACTGTCATCCGGTGGTATCCTATATAAGAGGCATCTCAGCCTCGGATGATTCAATCTGACTAGATGTCTCGCGGGCAAGTGCACGTTTCTGGGCCCAGCATAGGTGACACACCGAATTCGAGACAAATTCCGTATCCAAGGCTAAAGGATTCGACGTAAAGACATGTATGGGCTTACAATAAGCGACAACAATGAATTACCACCATGTAGAGATGCCACAATGAAACCCGTCATCGCAATGAACTTGTTTGCCGTGCTGGTCGATTGGCAAGAGGCTCCATCTAGGGGAGAATGTGACGTGAAGCAAGTTCAACAAGCCATGATCAAACGTGGATTCGGTCTCTGGGCCGGATTGATCTCAAGCTTGCTCAGAGTGGGCCAACTCATTGTCACGAAACGGAAGCGCACTTTTTCGTGGGATCAGACTGGGATGGGAAAACCCAAAGGACTAGACACGCTGTGCTGACTGAAAGAATGATCTGTCTACGACCAACTATTTTGCCATGTTGGTGACTACTACAACAAGATGAAGCCTCACTATGCCGAGCAGAAGAATATCGCCATGATTCCGGTTAGACGGCAAGTCTTGCAATGTTTGTTTGGCCGGCTTGACCGTGATGAAGAAACCGTGTGCGTTGCTAAGCCTAGGATGCGTGTAGACGATAGAAATAGCGGATTGTAGACCGAGGTTGTACATGAGCTGTTTCTGAGATTGAGCGCAGGATTTAAAACTCACATATTTGAGGCTCATCATTCTTTTGTTTTCATTCCAACAGTCCAAGAAAGTTTGAATTCTGAGGGAAAAGGGTGTAGCACTTGGCAGCCGTTGTTGCAACCTATGCAATAACTTCATGGCCGTCCCATTGGAACGTCGTCCTCAACGCAATACTATTAAGAAAAATAAAAGACTGCGTATTTTGTTGGCCATCTGCTCGAAATCCGGTCTCATCGATGTATCTCGCTATACCTATCATTTCGTTAGTAATTACCTCATTAATTGAGGAGCTTCAATATTGCCACAATTGATTCATGTCCATCAGACGCAAGGCTGAAACTTATCCCACAGCGTATTTTCGGGTGTATGAAAATGCAAAGAAATATCCATCACTTGGAAGGGGAAAAGAATAAGGGACAAGGAATATCCCACATACCTTTAAGCGCCGTAGGGTCGTTCGTTGATGCATCGCTCAGCATTCGCAACACGTTAATAACATTCTCATTAGATCTTAAAATCTTCTTGCCCGCCAGGGCGCAAACTTGACTTTCACATTGTGGACTTTGTGTTGGGGGAAACGCAAAGCGGGATGGAAAAAAAAAAAAACCGGTCAGGGCTTAAATAGTGGTACATGCACCAAGGCGCTAGACCGGATGGGCCTTGGCGCTCAGTAACGGATTAATGGTAATCCGAAACAGACTGTGACCCCTGTCCGATTCCCACAGCTAATCATCGTCACTACGACTGACCCGATCACGCAGTGGAGTTTACATTTGGGATTGCACATTGGCATCCCACAACGTGTACTCCATACATACCTACCTGCATACCTAAGGTGGCATGTGGGTTACCTAGTAATACCAAGACAGCATATCAGGTACAGTAGGTACATACGAAGGAGGGAGCAAGGGCACAACTGGTACGTCTTTTCGTTCTAGATGCGGAATCAGCCTTTCTATTATGGCAATCTCAATCTCTAGCTCTCCTTTTGTACGATTGCTATACTGACCGCCTCTGGCCCGGTGCGGTCAAGGATTTGCCGTGTCGTCCGTGTGTCACCCGCTTCAGGAGCCCATTTTAGATTTATTCATGGTTAATACTTGCGAGTTCTGGCGGGAAAAAAGAGGTTTGCTCGTCACTCATTATTATGAATATCTTGAAGAGACCAAAAAGCTCAATTGCAGAGTGATCTTGACCTAGGAGGATTTTGCACACGAATCCGGGAAAACGGTCCGATTAAGGTCATGAGTTGCAGTAGTAGAAGCTCCAGGTAATAGAATATCGAAACTCGGGGATGATTGCCCATGATAGTTCGCCATCACAATGCGGATCGGGAAGTACAGAGTTATATTAAAACACGCCCTATTGTCTCCTGCAAAACTGACAACTGTTAAGCCAAGTACCGGCGGCGTACCAGGGCCATTCAGGCCACTCTCACAATCAAAGGCGTTGCCAGAGCCTAAGAAATCGCTGAATGCGTTATCAGCTATGCAGCACAATTTGCGATATAGTATAAAGGATTCTGGTACTCTTGTGTCTCGGCATACACTTTGCTCATCGGGTTGAAGTAGGATGCAGGATTGAGACCAACGTTTGATGATATGCAGCCTGTAGTCAGGGCTTTTGTGTGTACGTGTGCGTGTGTGCGTGTTGGAACCTGTCATTAGTATGTATAGTGGAAGTTTGTATTAGTGTGTAAAGTCCACGCTACATACAGACAGGTTGTGAGATGTGCAAAGAATCAAGTAGACTCCGCTAACGAACTGACCAACACTGATTGTGGGAGTCAAACAGAACTCTTCTTGCCGTCACTGCGGTCGTCACAAACTGCGCGTGCACACAAGGAGCTGCCGGCTACCGCTTTAGCCGTAACATTAAATTCCATCATATACTGGAAGTTTCTGAGCAACTTCCGCCCTCTATAGCCACCCCGTGCCACGATGGAAAATTATCTTGATCATGTTCAAAGTAATATGGGTAACCTGTGGTAACAGAAGCACAGCATCTGAACTTAAAAACTCCATGTTTATCGAAACCAGCAACGTTACCATGGGTTGGCTCAAGGTTACCTGCGCCTAGTCGATGGTGACAAAAATTTTCACAAGTTCTCCATATAGTAAGTTGCGCGGCAAGGAAGTATTCTCCTGTATGGTTCTTGGTTTGACCTATAAACTGCGCCCAGAAAGTTGGACCATCGTCGGCGTTGGCCATGGACGCAGCAAATACGATAGCAAGAACTGAGAACTCTACAACTGATTAGCTAAATATCAGAACTTCACGGTAGATACTTACTCATTGCAACAGAAGGTACTTGAGATACGCAGAGCGGTAGTGAAAGGCGCGTTATTAGTGACGCCAATAGGGTATTTTTGGAGTGACACATCGAACATGCGCAACAGCTTTATACTTGTATTGTAGTTGGGGAGCAGAATTATACAACGAAATAACGAGGAATGGAGCTGTGACCCACTTAGCTAATAGAGCCACATCCTCTTTCCCACGCCCCGCCACCAAAAATTTTTAAGAGCGAGCGCGGGCGCGGCTGCAGAGGAATTAACAAAGTAGTTAAGACGACGAATTGTATTTTTCGCAGGGGGGGCCGGAGCTATAACTTTGTGTATGTTGTATATGGGGGGGGGGGAGTGTGGGAATTTACCCCGCTGTGCTAGTATTATATACTAAGTCTTACAGATACTAGAGAATTTAAGATTTAGAAGAGCAGTTTTACACTACAAAGATCTATAGCAGATCTACCTTAGGTTGACTTTAACCTCACTTCTAAAACCTCGGTTGAGCTATAAACTCGGAAAAAATGCGAAGTCTGATACTTGGCACACTCTGCATGTAGTCTGATATCAATATTAAAGTTTGCCAGACGGGAAAGCAAGGCCCGAAAACGATGGCCCGACTATGCTAACGGATCCGATAGGCTAAAAACCTGCTAAAATTCCACATTGCTGAAATCTATACCGTTGAGTCACACTGTAAAAGGGAACGCGCTCCGCTAATACCAAGTATTATTGACGCATATACTCCGTATAGTGCATTCCATTATTGTTGACTCATGTTATGGTCTAGGGCCTTAGGGCCCAAGCACTGTTACGTGACATGTATGTCAATTGTACTAGGTCTTGCGACTTGCTCAATACGTATCCTTTTGCCATGGCTGGATTGGGCTCACAACCACATGGAGCGCGCAGGCATCCGCGATGGCGCAATAGGGCTGCGCCATGACAACACACATGGTTTTTGCTGAGTGTTCAACCATGCCCCCCCTGGTAACTTGACCTAACTACGACTAAGTAACCTCGCTTTACTATTAGAGAGGCCTTATCTAACTAGTAGTGTAGAGTTAGTAGATAGAGCTTAAGGTTAAGTTAGGAAAGATTTAGGAAAGATATTCTGTATATAAATTCTTTTTTTTTAAAAAAAAAAAGGGGCTATGATTAGGGCTAGAGGTTAGGGGTAAGAATAGTTAGCCAAGGTATCTTTAATGGGCAGGCGAAGTCACTTAGTATTGGTCAGGTCAGGTTACAAGGGGGGGCGTGGTCGGCTTGTATATATACTCGTTTTTGCCTGCTACGAACGTGGAGTAAGCTCACCGATTATGAGATTCAGCCTAAAAAAAGAAAGTCGCAATCTCACAAGACATACTCCGTCAGTGGGTCTTGTTTACCTCCGTAAAGCACGTTGAGCCGATCAAAAGAACCCTAGGGACCGATTCTGTTTTAAACTTAGATGCTGCTGTGCGCTTATTTACTCCTTTTTGCCTAATACCATTAGCGGGGGCCTATTAGGCATCGCCAAGTCCAACCGCTAGGCCTAGCGCTATACCGTAAGATGTCTCACAGTTAGTCCAATATGTCTTAATGCGAAGTTCAGGCTACTAAATTACCTTAGGTAGCATTAAAGCTTCACTTCCAGCCTATTTCGTACTTAGGTTGCAGTGGGGCATTTTTTCCTCTAACAGAACAGCATATCTCCTACAGGCCGGACTGGTTCCAACCCGGTACTAACAGAGATAATGCACTAATTAAATAATGTCTCTAAGGGGTACTTCTTATAAGCACTAATTTATACTATAATAGAAGTACTAGCAGCATCTGCATTATAAGGCAGTACATGTACCTAGGTACCTAGATAGGTACCTAGTCTTTGTACTTATAGTAGCTCTACTTAGCTACTTACTAGCAATAAGGGTACTATTGTGATCATTAGAATTATATACCCTAATTTCTATAAAGCTTAATCTATTTTATTTAGTACTAAATAAAATCAGATAATAAGTAGCTCGAAGGATAACAGTGAGTTAGGGATGGTTGTTATGGACTCGAGCCTCTAGCTCGGGTCTTCAGGTAGAATACGGAGGGAAAGGGATTCACCTGTTGCTTCAAAGGGGACCTCGGCTACAGGACGTATAACTAAGGCTTCGTTAGGGGGAGGACCTACCCATCCAGTATATAGTAAGGGGGTAGGGAGGGAACGGGAAGCTCTCTTTCTTCCCTCCCTATGATTGCAGTTCTCACTATAGACGCTAGTTAGCAGTAGCCACTAGGCCAGTCCATTACAATAGTACAAACAGGCTGCTAAGACAAGTGGTGGCTGCAATGTGTGTAGTAATTAATGAGGAATATAAAGGGATACAGCGATTGGGGATACAGTACGGATTACTCTGTACTCTATATGCATAGCAGGTATATGTTTTCTATTCTGTGATCCGGACAAACGGATATCGTTATCGTGTGAGCAGCGCGATCTAGCGGAAGTAACGCTAATAACTTGAGAAAATACCCTCTATTCTGTATTGCTAGAACAACCGGGAAGTATGGAAGACCATGTTGTCTACTTGAAACACACGATGCGCACGAGTCACGCTCTATTCCCTAAGTACTAGTGCACTAGTGATACAGGTCATAGGAACGTCTCGTAAGGAGTATAATCCTTTCCCTTGGTCTTCCCAACACTTAGTTATACCAACAAATACTTATAACATTAATTTAGTACTATAAATGGACTAGATTTACCGCAAATTAGCTTATTGCATGTCTCGTATTACTCAAGATCTCGGATGATAGCTAGGGGGTTTGTGTATGTAAATCATCTGTCAATATAAGCCCGGGTTCCCCGAAAATCAAGACTTGAACTCTTGAGTAGTTTTAGCCAATAAGACATAGAAAAAGATCTCAAGTTATAGCATATGCTGAGCATATACTAGGCACATGCTATTCTGCCTAAAATTACACCCGTTTTGGACCCGCGCAAACATCTATTGGACCTGGGATTTAATGTACTCCCGCTAATGAAGACTTAATAGCTATAGCTCTACTGAGCTGGGGGCTTGGCGGTACCGATCCCAGCGCTTTTGTATAAGTAGGCCGCCTCCGCCCTCATTTATCGTATTATTTATTACCTAAAGGGCGCGCGCATCGTACAACAGATCTAACCTGGTCCTGGTGGCGTTAAATGTGGGTCCTTATACTGTATTATCAATTGGGGGCACTATATTTGAAGCAAGCTAAGGTTATTTATTTATTTGCTAACAATCGTGTATTCTATTCCGAATTATAAATATCAACCAATATCCAGCTGCGGTGGAATCGGTATAAGTCTATTTACCCTGACTGTTGGTTTCCAAGGGAAAAGAGGTATGCACTAGTGCGTACGGTAAAGCGATATAACTGACTTTATTAACTTGAAGCTATCTATCCTACCTACTTGGCTCGTATAAGTAGGGGCTGGTGGTGTTGTGGATCACACGCGAGGCCCCCCTTGTCCGGCGCGTGCAACCAATCAACGCGCGCAGCCTGTGGCCTGATGCTGCATGTTCCAACACGGACAATCGCTTTATAAAACGCCCTGTTCGCTGCGCATATTCATATCTAACGTACCTTCTACTCAACGTACTCTTCTGTTCCAATGAGTAAGTTAAATATTGCGCGGTTTCTCTATATGGAGGTTAACAAGCAGCAGAGCTCTCACTTCTTGTCGGTTCATCTCTTGCGGCTACGGCTATCGCGAAAGGGCATCATTATGTCTACGCAAATATTACCGGTCAGAGCAGCTATGGCGGAGAAGTAACGCCAGAGTTTCAGGATGAAATACAAAAGTATCTTGTGTCTTGGTGCGATGTCCAGTATCACGCCAGTCTTGTTGTTCATGGTTTCTACAGGGACGGTAGTTTCTGGTATGCATGCAAATGTGCTCCTAGAGCTGCACCATTTCCGCAGCACATTGACTTCTCAAAAACAAACTTTGGATACCATGGTAGAAATTACTGGGTAGCGACAGTTCAACGCGGCGATCATTGCCCTTAATAGAAATCAATTCCGCGGCTTAATATTTTTTTAAGCACTGCAACACAGTCTATAACACCTATACTAGGTAGATCTAACTAGACCTAACTAGCTCTCTTTCTCACCTAACTGTCCTCCCCTTGTTCCCTGTTGTGCTATAGGTAAAGACCCAAGCCTACGACTCAAGTCTATAACAAGAGTTCTAGCAAGTCAATGAATTATTGATCATTTTGAATAGCTAGACCCTTAGTTAAGACATTAGCTAGCATCTGATTGGTATGAATATAGCTAATTTTAGCTATACCTTTACGAAGCTTTTCCCGAATGTAGTTAAACTATACAACGGTGTGCTTAGTTCTACTATACAATATTGGGTTGTAAGCAGTACTGCTCTGCTTGGAGCCCTTGGGGACGGCTCTATACAGAAAGTATCAGCAATCGCGCCGTTAATAGAACTCGCAAAATTTTGCTACTGTATAACGGCGAGAACGAATAAATTTTGACATATTCATTCGTTACTGAACCAGAATCTGTCACCCTGTATCTTTCTTTCCATTATTGTCGACAGCCATTGTGTCGTGTTGGTATCGCGCGCGGAAGACAAGTGCCGTGGAAATCTGGTTTTAGAAATGTCGTGGTGCTTTTTCTTTCTTATTGTAGGCCCATCCGGCTCATGCGTTGCAAGACGTGACTTGAGATCCGATTTACATTTATGTCGGGGACTGAAAAGTGGACGAGGTAACCGGTCAACGATGAGCATTGCTATCAGGCGTAATGGGTTTTCTGATGCAGAGCCGTTATTGATATAGCACACCATCCAATATCCAATTTTTCCAGAAACCGCTTGTTGCGCGGGCACAAGTTGATGAGAAAAAAGCCTTTAAACAAGATATGACCGTCTCATATCCAGCAATAATCCTGCCAATGGATGATCGGAATCGAGATCACACTCAACAATTCACCACTGAACGATAATTCGGATTACTAAAATGAGACACACTCGGAAAAGTTTACAAGCTGGCCGACCGCCAAGAACAGCTTGGGAGGCGCTTTGTTATCCGCCAGAACGGGTCTCAACCAGGTTGGCTGGAGACGGGCGACCATGTTTGTTCCATTTGCAACGAGTTAGAACGGAAAGCATGTAGAATAAGGGCTTCGATTGCCAAGCGCCAGCCGCTGAGGTGAGCGAGCAACTGCAACCGTTTCATCGGCGTAGATCGAGGATAGGAGACGTACTGGTTGGTACACAGATGATGGGTTGATGATGCCAAGACACCCTGTTGTGCTTTCGCTGAGACCCAGAAGAGATTGCTTAACAGCGATTAAACACGCAGGAGCCAATCCTAAGACGGGAGAAGGCATAGGCATTTGAACGGGGGTTGCGAGAGGGTCTTGGCGATTGACGAAGGCCTTGACTGACGAAAGTTCCGATCAACGATGAAAGGTCTGGTCTTGAGTCTGACATTTGGTGCAGCGCTGCAAGTAGCTCTGGTACAATGCGAGGCAAGCTGCTCTGTATCTGTTACTTTTTGAGAGGCCACGATAGTCAGCGCTTGTACATGCCGAAGGGCCGCAGCGATCAATTGCCGGTGAACGTGATTGCCGTTAAGTTTACGGCGGAGGAAATGTTGCTGCTGCTGTGATGCAGGATAATGGCACAGCGTGTAAAGGCAACAGCTGGATCACGGCTTTGCTAGTGGACCAATTAGAAAAGAGTGGGTGGATACTTCAAGTACATACATTCGTGACATACCCTAAAGATGCACAACATCGTTGTTCAATTTTTGAGCAATTTAGCTGGGTAGCGGGCGAAAGCTCTCCTATATGTATTCAATATAATTGATTCCGTTGATGCACGATTTTATGAGTGTCTCCAGGGCGAAGGGGCGGAGGGGTGCGGGCAAAAAACAACTCAGTAGACTAATCTGAAACCGGAAGGTCAGTGGGGCTGTTGCGCGGAGACTAGAGCCATACTGCTACGGTTTGGGTTAGTTAGCTGTACTCCGTACCAAGTTATTTATTTATATTAGCTCCGGAGATGTATCCACGATACCTACCACCCGTAGAGCCAGGTCAAGCCGGCCACACTTCGCCAACTAATTTATATGAGACCCCCTGGCAGCTGCCTCGGTCATGAATTTCGTCAATCTCTTACTTGCACGGTCGGGCATTCTTTGTTGAATGAATTGAAGAGGGCCCGGGTGCGGCCTGCAAAGGAATTGACCAAGTCTACGAAGAAGAAGGATCGCATTTTTTTCGTGAGGAACTATCATTGAATTTGTTTGTGTTTTGGCAACTTGCTAAAGGGTTTGGCGTTCACAATTTTGACAAGTTTGAAGGCAGCATATCTAAATAAGATTGGCAGTTGACTTCCACTGCAGGGACCACATGAGTACACCACAGCATGTATATAACGCATACTGTCTCTTAGAATGTTGATAAGCAAGAGTATATAAAGTGGATATAATTGTATTGCTTTAATTTATAATGTATTAGAAAACCGTTAGGAAAATATCTAGCGCGTTTCTTGTGTCACCTGCGCTGAGATCATAATTACAGAAAGTAATACCTTTGCCTCCCCCGCAATATAGCTTCCACTCAGCTAGGCCACGCAAGAGGCGGATGCCATACATAACCTATTCCTTGCGAGGAGGCTTCCTATAATGTCATTGGATAGAAAATAGCTCAACCTTTTCTTTACTTATAATTCTTCTTCTAACCTTTTATTTAGAATAGGCTGTATTTATTACCCGAGTGGCAGCTGCAATCAGCTGTTTCAACTTAATTAATTTTCCACAACTAGGCTGAATTTAAAACCTAATTAGAAAGCTCGCATCCTTGTGTCTATCGCGATAATCTAAAGAGAACAGGCTTTATTACAGGATTAATCAACGCTAAATAAGGCTGACTAGTGATAGATGTATTATATATATGGAAAGTCCTAGGATGTACTTATTTTAATTCTACTTTTCTTGCCCCTTTAATTGCAAATTCTTACCTAGTATTTTAATATTGTTTGTTTTAGGAGGCTAAGTTTCGTACAATATCGCAGCTATGACGCCTCCCTCTAACTTGTACACATTCTCGGCTGCCTTTCTAGGCCTGCTTAGCGGCGTGAAGGCATTACGTGGCGACAAAGTTCCCTCGGATAGATGCGGCCGTAGCCCTAGGTTTTTGGGGCGAAAGCTGTTCTCAATCTACAGCAGCGGCATACTTAGGTCTTTTAGACTTTCCCTACCGCTTAAATATGACCCCTATGAGCCACAGCCGCTGCTAATTGCCTATCATGGAAAGGCGGACGATCCTAAGCATTTCGAGGAGCGGACTGGCTTCTCCCAAAGAAAAATTAATCCGTATATGATTGTAGTATACCCTGCAAGTCTCTATAAAGTAAGTAATTTCTCTTCACATATCATAGGGAAAAAGAAAAAAAAAAAAAATCCAAAGGGCGTAAATAATAATATGTGCTTCATTGAGAAAAACGCTGACAAGTGGCTCATATAGGACCGCGGATGGCACCAAGAACAAGACACACAAAACAGAAACATAGACGATACTTTTACGTCAGATCTTCTTACATGGGTTAAGTTCTATTTCTGCGTTGACGAGTCCCGCGTGTACGCAACGGGCTATTCCGACGGCGGAGGCTTTAACAATATGCTTGCCTGCTCGTCGAACTCTGGGCAGCAATTCGCTGCTTTCGCGCCTATCTCTGGCGCCTTCTATAGCGAGCTGCAGCCTTTAGACGCGTGTAAATCTGAGCGTCTCCCTACGCCCATCTTGGAAATTCACGGCACGATGGACGAGCACATTCCGTATGCCGGCAGCACAGGCAGACAGCATGATGCTCTTGTTCCTATCAAGGACTGGGTGGACGGGTGGGCGAAGAGGAACCAATGCGATAAACCTCGCATGGCATCCGGTATGATCCCTGGGGCTCACGTCTTCAGGTATACATGTCTAGGAGTTGCGGACGCCCTGGTACATTTCAAGGTGGATGGCAAGGGACATGACTGGGGTTCAGACTGGGAATTGATATCCAAGACGATTATAGGTTTTTTGATCCATCATCAATGCCCCCATTGCCACGGCAGAACTTAATGTAGGGAGCATGTGCGCGATTGATTGATGGGGTCGCGGAGAACGTTGGCTCTATTGGGAATCAGCACCGCATGTTTATGTGCGCGCGTGGGTGAGTAGGCCTAATGGGCTATTCCAAGGCGCAATGGTTGCATGGATTACAAGCATTGGTGTATCTTTTGGTCCATTGACTGAGGCGTCACATCTTGCGCTCATGAACACTATTCCGAGTGAGATAAGGACTTCAATTTACCCATTTTCAGATATCCCCTTTCCTAAATGTGTGAATAATGCTTTTCGAAACACATGGTGCACTTATTAATAGATAGAAGAACTAACTATCCAGAGTGATCTACCAAGTTATCTTGCATAGTGTATAGTTGCTACATAGGTTTACTACGTTCACTACTCCGATGCTCTCCCCGTTTCCCACTATTAGTAATAATATGAATGTTAGGGCTCAGACACAAGAAAGTGTTATATTTTGTCGGCTGGAGACGCCACCCCAAACCACGCCGATACCTAGGTCTATCGCGACACCAGATGCCTACAGGTCAACCGTCCTACTTCCACCTCGGCTGGTATCGCAGTAAGCTCAACTAAGAATGCCGACAGATTAGTAAATTGTGTAGTCAAGGTAATTAAGTCTGTTGCTTGTAGGTATGATAAAGCCACCAATATGTTCCCTTCCGGTTGCGCGTATGTAGTTAGGCACAGAAGTAGGTATACTTCTAAGACTTTATTATAAGCGCTACAAACACTGTAGTTATCACTTAAAGAGGCTTCTTAACTAAAGACCCAAACAAAAACAAAAAAGAATATCTATGAAATCAATGGATTGGTAGGACTCTAACTAAGTCAAAAAGAAACTAGTAGATCCCTAACTCCTTCCTCCGCGCGCCACATCTATCATGGGTAGGATACATCATAGCACACAGGCCATGGGTTCATGATGGTACCAAGACGCCTTGCTGTACTTTTGCCGCATAAGTGTTCCTTCACCGCGTTTGCGGCTGATGCCGTTAGGACGCCGTCGGCTGCGCTTGCCCTCATCAATGGCTAAGATATCGAACAAGTATTCCAATTTACCAAGTAGCCTTAAAAAGGAAAGGAAGTAGCTGGCACGTCATATGTCTGGCCCTCGGCTCGGCCACGCGGAGGCGGAGCCATGACTCGTTCCTTATCGAGAGGGTTTCCATCATGTCATTGGACAGAAAATTGCTCAACATTTTCTGTACTTATAAATCTTTTTTAACCATTCATTCTCTACGACAGTACAAAGTAGCTTCCCCACTTACAATTTAGTAAGTACCTAACAGGGTCTGAATTCGGCGCCAACTACGGAGTAATTGGGGCGAACTCGTAAGATCAGGGCCTCACTCCGTAGAATAGGCTGTATTGCGGTATGAGGCTGGCTAGTAACGAAAATCGTCAACGTATATAGTCCTAGGATGCGTCGCCGCTTTGCTGTCTGTGTACGGAGTAAATAAGACTTATTCTAACTCTATTTTTCTTGCCCCTTTAATTCAAACGTCTTTGCAGAGTACTCTTATATTAGCCAACCTTACACCATACCGTAGGTATGAATCTCCTGTCCAACTTGTGCGCATGCCTGGTTGCCTTTCTAGGACTGCCCAGCGGCGTGCAGGCCTTTCAGAAGCGTTCTTTGCCCGATCGCTCGCGCGGATGCGGCGGAGGATACAATTTTGCGGGGCAAACTAAGGAATTCCAAATTATGAGCCAAGGCAGAATGAGGAGTTTCAGAATTTCCCTGCCGGAGCTATATAAAAATACGGCGCCGACGCCGCTGGTGGTTGCCTATCATCCAAAGGGGGACAACCCTGAGAATTTTGAGCGTAAGAGTGGCTTCTCGCGAAAAGAGTTGAATCCGGGCTGGATTGTAGTATATCCTGCAAGTTCCGAAAAAGTACGTGATTTCTCTCCACATATTGCAGTATATATAATCGTATTATGTGCTTTTTTTATTATTTAAATATTGTATACTAACAAGTGGCTTATACAGGGCGGTGATTGGCACGGAGTACAAGACGCAGGCAGCGAAGTAGACGACCAGACCTTCACATTAGATCTTATTAGAGAGATTAAGTCGAAGGCGTGCGTTTCTGTACACAGGATGTACATAGCAGGCTATGGTCACGGCGGAGGCTTCGCTAATGTGCTTGCCTGCTCGCACAATGGGAGACGATTTGCTGCTTTTGCGATCATCTCTGGCGCCTTCTACGTAAAGTTCCAGCCTATGTATATGTGCAAACCTAGCTGGGGACCTACGTATATCTTAGAGATACATAGCTTAAGAGACGAGAAGGTTCCGTATGTCGGCCGCATGGACAGGGAGGAGAATGAACTTCTTTATTCTGTTGAGTACTGGACTAGTTGGTGGGTGAGGAGGAACAAATGCGGCAGGATACCTCAGACACATGCTGATTCCTGGAGCAAGAGCTTTAAGTTTACATGTGAAGGTATTCCGGGGGCCTTGACGCATGTCAGGACGTATTATGAGAAACATGATTGGGGTTCAAACTGGAAAAAAATAATCCCGATAGTATTTGATTTTTTTAAACAGTCTTAAACATGTAAGCGTAAATAAATAATCTACCTGTTGGCAACGTGTTCTATGCCTGTGTGCGCGCGCGTACGTAGACACGAATGACGACTGCTAGAAGCACCCCTACGCCACAGAGTTTGATTTTACAACTGTAGAGCTTATAACCCGTAATAACGACTGACTGTTTACTGGAGTCGCTCTCGGCCCATGCCGAGCTCAGGGCGTGCTGCGGGCTTACACGCGGCCCACGCTGCATGATTGACGAAGGCCTTGATTGACAAAGGCCCCGAGCAATCATGAAAGGCCTGGAGTTTGTCACTTGCTGCAAAATGCTTCAAGCAGCTCTGGCAACATGCGTGGCAAGGTGCCCCGTATCTACTACTCAAGATCCAAGGGTTAGTTATTGCTTAGGTGTTATGCGCAAGGAGGGGGGGGTCGACTTCAAGAGGCCACGGTAGTTCAACGTTGTCCGATGCTGAAGGGCCGCACCGATCGATTGCAGATGAAAGTGATTGCCACTGGGTCTAGGGCGGGGACGGTATTAACATATGAGAGAGTATTCCGTATGGCTGGGCATGAACAACTGGCGGAAGAATGCTGCTGCTATGGCATAGCGTGGAACAGCTCAGCTTGGAGACGGGGGTTGAGCTCCGTTTGGTAAATGCGATATTTCTGATGGCTGGGAAGGGAAGGGGAACCGGTCGAGTTGTGGGGGCTTTCGGGTGTCTGATGAGGTTGCAGCACGTGGACGTGGATGTAACGGAGCATTATTCATCATCGACGTTGGCGTTGGCGTTTCGGTTGAATGAAGACCATAGAAGACCCCAGTGATGGCTGGGCTGTCACGTGGTCGCCAAGCTAAACGGGACATCGCGGGGAGTAGATTTACTGGAACCCCGACATGGCGCCCACTGATGTCCCGATGGCCCGATGCAAGGGATTGGAACGAGGGTGCATGCCTGTGTCCATCAGAATGTCAGAAGCAGAAGCAGAAGGCTGCCGCCTGGAGCTAGATAAGTCTACATCTCACCTGGCCATGTACCATATTGGTCCGCATCCGTAGGTATGAGCCTGGGTTGCAAAAGTCAAAACTGTGATATATATGTCTATAGAGCATCGGTTGGTCAATAAAGGGAGCATCATCATTAAAAAGCCCTTAGCCACTAGCCACAATTGGTCAGAATCAGCTAGCTTCTGACACCTCCTAATACCCTGGCTCTATAGGTACTAAAGATCCAGTAACTTACCATAAGGCGTTTCAGTTCAAGGGAGTTGAAGTCTCTTCACGGATTTCTACGATACTATCAGTGCAAAGATGCGCCTAGCAGCGATATGCAGCTAAGTGACTTATAAGCTCAGCCTTACTTTCCGCGGCAATAACAGATGTGCGGAGGGCAAGAAATTTACGCAGGAAAGTTGTTCAAACTTTATACTCAACTACCACAACACCTACATAAAGTAAGATATCTTCCTTGGGTTATAGAGTATATAGTCATCTGTGAGAATAGATACATACTAAAAGATATAAGTATGCAAGACGTAACTTGTCATTATTTAGTAAACAATTGCGTTAGATGCTTCTCCTCAGATTATCTACCAATCTCAACTTATCTATACTGAAAACCTGCAATGTTGGAAAGGGTTTCTATTTACGTACAGCTTACTTTAGTAGCTTTATAAGCTAGATATGAACTACTAATACAACTTGTAGAACTACAACTATGATTGAACTAATTTAGAATTTTTACGCGGAAAAACCACACCCCAAAGAGCAGGCTGTGCGCCCAACGCGGATATCGTGCGGAGACTGCTAGTTGCTCATATTTCACCACAGATCGTGTGTTCGCAGCTTCAGGTGTAGGCACAAGCTAAGCTGCAAAAGATTCATTCAACTTATTGTAAAGAATTGTAGAAAGAATGAGATAAAACTTAATTCAACGAAAGGGCTACTAGACTTCTATAAGACTTGCACTTATCATAGGCAAGCATTACTCTCATCTGTGAATATGTTCTCTGAAGCTCTAGTCTCTAGGATTAAGTCCCCTTTGCTTGCTCTTCTTTGTGTGCGCGTTCGATTACATGCTGCCACCATTTTGTTCCCTATTCTCCAACTATAGTCGCACCACAATTCCTACCCTAGTCCAAACTTGTCACAATTCATGTAAGCATTGCACCTTATCATAATCGCTTATGAGGCATAGCCCACGTGCACGCGTTACCCACGCACACATGCTCCAGTCCTTCCGTTCAACATCCCGGTAGTTACGAAAGTGAAGCCTTAGGGAATCTACTGAGATTAAAGCCTCCAAGATTTTCTATGATGATATTCATCCTACCGGGAACTTGATTTCCCTGTTTGAGCAGGGACGGGAGGTTGAGATTGCTAGGCCCTAAGAAATAAAGGCTTACAGTAAATCTGCATACCCTAACGCCCCTAAAAGTTTAGGGCAGTCCTAAATCTATCACTAGTCAATTAACAAGTAAAAGCCAACATAGCGGCAACGCAGATAGCCCTGCTACAACAAGCAAGGTCTTAGTTTTGCCAGCGCCAGAAATCCCCCTGGTTGCTGCAAACGCTTCAACAGCGCGTAAGCCACAACAAGGAAGACCCCAAGCGACTGAGAATTGCCTATTGTTACAAGCTGCCCAGCAACAAGCATGCTTATCATAAGGGTGCGCAGCACAGATAGCGCGACTAGATCACGCAGAGGGAAAGGAAGCGCTACAGGGCTATCTAGGCGTCGAATTAAGGCTATCTGCCCCACAGAAACAATAGCCCGTTAGATAGCAGACTGGGTTGCATCGAATTAGAGTGCGTTGCGAATGTAGTAGTTCGGGAAATCTAGACGCGTTCGGGGCTGCCGCTGGATAAGCTGATAGAGATGTAGGAGCTCGTTGATCGGGGCCGGGTCGGCATGCTTATAAGGCAGGGGTTTGTGGAGGAAGCTTTCTGTCCAAATGTCGGATAGCGTATGGGACAGCGCCAACGAAGTGCGCGTCTGGCAGCCAAGGGGGAAAGTGAGGGAGGGAAATGAGGTGAGGTGAGGTGAGGCGTCAAGAGGTGGGAGGTCGGAGGTCGGAGGTCGGAGAGCATGGCTGCTGACGTCATTGCTTGGGTAAATTAGCAAGACAACCAGCATTTTGTTTCTTACATGTTAAATCAATGTCAGCATATTATATTATCGATGGATTTTCGCCAGCCCATTATGTATATAAGCGGCGCATTATTGTTTTGTTTTGCTGCATTTTGCCTACATTCTTGCTGTCGATGGAACTGGCGCTTGGCTTGGTCCTTTCGTCATCACACTGGCATTTCAATCAATGTAGCTACCATAAATAATGGATGGTGGTCTATATCAGCGAGAGCAAATAATGATATTGACGCTATAGACAACATCTCCAGCAAAACAATCAAGCTACGCGGTAAACAACACCGCTCACCCCGGACCACTTGAACATGACACCTCGCTCACCTCATCACCCACCCGCACCGAAACATTATAATTGCTAAGCGTGGGAGAAGACAACAGCCTGAATAAAATCATGAAGCTAGTAATTAAAAGGGCCTCTCTAGCTAGCGCTAAGTCTAGCAGCCTATATGTTACTTGCTTATCTATCTAGATAGCCCCTTTCCAGCGTCACGCCCGATGCGTATGCGCGCCTGCGCACCAGAACGTGCTCATTTAGCCTTATCGCTCATGACTTCACGTAGTCAATCAGAGTGCACGCAGATATAAATTAACTTCAGAATTCTATAGCATCTATTTGTTTGCAGACCTGTTCTCCAACCTCTCCTCTACATCAAAAATCGAATGGCGGTGCAGCACCAACATTCTTACATCCGAATACAAATTCGCCATTAGTTGAATGTACACCAAGAGTTGACATTACAGTATTGCCGGTAGGATCTGTTACAGAAAAATCAAACCAACCGCAGTACTGAGCGCCAATAAATACTATCCGAATAGGATAATAGTTACCTGCTACTGCGTTAAGCACATATGTCGGGGCGGCAGTGGAACATCCTCCGGTAGCACTTCCACTCGTTAAAACATAAGCAATCAGCTCAGCATTGCTATTTTTGTAGGTTGATTTTGCGTCGTTCCCAACCCAAAGGTAAGCTCCGTCATTTAGCCCACGATACAGAGGGAATTGGAAACTATACAATCCTGTCTTCGAGGGGTGGAAGTAGGCAATATGCTGAACAGCATAATACTCCAAGACAGGGCCTGGAAAATTTTCTTGCGGCGGACGTGGTGTTGAATGGAGGTAACGAGTGCCTAAACTTGTGTTGTAGATAACGGGACCAGTTGAAGGTTGCTTTAATCCTGAAACCCCGCATCCAGACGACCCCGCGCTTGGGACGCCATTATATGGGCAGACATAGTCATAAAAACCAACGATGTCTGTTACACCTGTAATGTTCGGTGACTGCCGTTGGAACAATGTTCCTATTTGCATAGTGTTATTTGCCCAATTTTGAAAAGGTCCCGTATTTTTTGGAATCAGTCCTGGCGAAGTTACTTCATCTGGTGCTTTGTCAAAGCTATAGAATCCCCATTCGATGCCTGGTGTGCACACAGCTGATGGTGTTGTAACCACTACAACACTCGTAGTGCAGGGATGTGTGCAATCTATTGGAGGCGTAATTGTAGTTGTTCCAGGTGCTGTGCCAGATACTGTAGTTGTAACAGCTGTATCTGGGGGAACTGTGTAAACAACAATACTAGTTGTGCACGGATGGGTGCAATCCGCTGCTGGTGTAACAGTGGTTGTGCTTGCTTTAGTTCCAGAAATTGTAGTTGTAACAGCTGTATCTGGAGGTTGACTAGGTGTAGTTACAACTATAATGCTTGTTGTACAGGGATGCGTGCAATCTGCAGCTGGTGTAATAGTTGTTGTGCCTGGCGCAGTACCAGAAACAGTCGTAGTTACAGCTGTATCTGGAGGTTGACT